>PVKH010044076.1:0-10645 GCA_004027955.1 Chaetophractus vellerosus | reverse complement strand
AAATAAATATTAATACCTTCTACACTTTCCCCTACATATATTTTCTCACTTCAACTTTTCAACTTCTAAGAGTGTTAAGTTCTATGAGCAATAAAAAGTCAAACAATGTTAAGTACTTTTAACAATATTACATAATACTATAATTCAGGTTTAAAATTATTTTGTTAAAGAGCAATCTATGGAATGAATATGGAAGAAATTTCATTATATATTTATCCACTGAAAAGCTATAATAGAATTATGTTATAACACTTTATTATTCATTTGCAAATGTCTTGATTTCCTTTAGGAAATGACAGCTTTTCCATCAATTTAATCTTTAATAAGTATTGTTCCCTGGTTTGTACACATTTGGTATGGTCAGGTCAGGTGACTGAGATGATTAAATCATTCATCTTATAAATAACTTTCAAGATTAAGTAAGGTGATTGGTTATAGAATAGTTTAATATTAGGAAAGAAAGTTTCCCAATATTTCAACAAAACCAACTGAAACCAGAATAGAAAAAAAATTATTTACAATGAAACAACAAAAATATTTAGGCATAAAGCTAACAAGAAATGTATAGAGTCTTTAGAAGGGAATTACAGAACTCTTTTGAGAATTGTTGTACCATAATCTAAATATTCATTTTATTAAAATGTCATTTATCCACAAGTAACTTACAAATTTACTTCACTTGTGCATTATTAGAACCTACAAGCTAGAATGATAGTAAGAGTAAAGCAATGGTACAGGAAAATACAGAAAGATGAGTAGAAAAGAAAAGAACTGCTTGCAAGGAACACATGCACATTTTAGTTATTTTTTAAAAGTAAGGTAATTCAATCAGCATGGGAAGAATTGATTATTCAACAAATGGTTCTAGGATACATGCCTAAGGACTAGGAAAAATAAGTACTTTGTCCTTAATCAAACCATACATCAGAATAAAGAAAAAAATTGAATAAACTTGGAAAAATGTGAATAAAATAAAAACCTAATATAAATGTAGATAAAGAGAATATTTAAATAATTTTGTAGTAGGTAAGGCCTTTTAATACTTAACATTGAAATTAGAAATAACAACGGCAAAGGTTGATAGATGAGAATACATGAAAATATAGAAGTTATACGCATTTATAAAATCCCTAAAACAAAATCAAAGTACAAATGCAAAAAAGGGAAAATGATTTGAAACATAGGAACAAAGATTGATATTGAATATGAAAATTCCTTTTGCTAATAAATAAGAAAAAAGATGAATATGCCAATAAAAATCAGCAAAAAGCATGGTCAGGGATTTAAAAGGAAAGAAAATAGGGCTCACTATAATATAAAAAACAAAAAGTTTGTACAATCTCACTAATCATCAAATACATTCTAATAAAATATCATTTAAACTGCATTTTTACTTCTTAGTAGTGGCAAGACTGTAGAGAAAACAAACCTTTGAACATTGCCACCTACAATAATTCTGGAGAGTAATTTTGTAACATATACAGAGCTTCAAAACACTTGTTGGCTTTAGGTACAAATTCCACATCAGGAAATTCACCCTGAAAAAGACTCTGAGATGTGCTGGAAAAATTTACATATTATATATCAGCAAATGAATAAATCGTGAATAAATAAATAAACAAGATGAACTACAATATTAGGTTGGTTGAGTTAACCTTGATATAGCCCTGGGAATTCTATGTTAAAACAAACAAAATGGGCCAAAAATCAAATGTGTAAGATGGCAGAGTGAGATGTTCCAGGGTTCTGTCCCACCACAAAAGCTTTAAACCACAAGCAAAAACTGGAAAACCATCTTTCTCATAGCTTAATAAAATAATAAAGAGTTTCAGTACCTGCATGAGCACTGAAACAAGAAAAAGGCAGCTAAAAATGGTAGGAAAATCTTGTAGCATCCTCATTGATCTTTCTGTATCCCCTTCCTTGCTTGGTATATAGCTGGCTCATACTCCCAGTGTGGGAACCCCAGAGGGAGCAGAGTAACCCTGTACAAATACTAAAGTGAAAGTATGTTTGTGCCAATCTGTCTGGTGAAAGCCTGGAAGACTGAATCAGTCACTTATAAGAGGCTCACCATTTCAGGAGTTCCCTGCATGTATAGGCAGCTCACAGGTCAGCTAAGAAGAAAGGTCAAATCACAGCTGCTTGTGGCAAAGGATAGCTGATAAGGGACCCAGGGTAAAGCACCTAGGAACAGGAGGAAAGACATATTTCCTAGGGGAAAAGTGACATTCAGACCCATATAAATGGGGAAATTCCTAGGGCCTTACACACATGTCAAAAAGAACAAGGCGGACCCTACACTTTAACCATGCATTGTTCTTTAGAGTCACTGCTAGGCAGGTTAATCTGAAAATATTAGGAAAGGTATGTATTTCTTTACCTTTTCTTTCTTTTTTTTGTTAGCTCCTGCCATTCAAAGAAATCTCAGTCATACCACTAGCTTGAGACAAACCTATATAACAAATACCATATGACTAACTTCCAGAGATAAATTAAAATCAGTGTGCAACAGAAGATTAAAAGACATACTAAGAGATAGAGCCTATTAACAGTGCAGTCCCCTGGCCAATTCTGTTACGGCCACTGTCACCCTGGGGAGGGTAGGAGGGCTCATGCAAGCACAGCTGCTGCCTGGAATGGGAATCCAGGTCTCTGGGGAGCTGTGCAGCCACTTGTGCTAGCATTACTGCTTGCATTTGCCATGCTGTCCAGTATGCTATCACAGACTGATTCACTGAGCCAAACTGTACTCAGTCCAGATGTTTCTACTACAAATATGAAAGATTTAATACATGAAGACCAATCCAAACCTTCTATTGCCCAGATCAGTACCACTCTGCTTCCCACAAGTAGTACAGAGAAAAGTGGAGGAGCATCTGTGGCCCCTCATCCCTCACTGATACTTCTATGTCCCAAGAGGAAACTGATAGCAACAAAGATCCTAGCATAAAGGTGGAGCTCCTCAACTGAATAGTTCTCCGTCCACAGCCAATGACACTTTGGACATTAGAGATTATGGAGAATCAGACTATGACTGGACCACCAGCCAAGAGACGATGAATCTGTTGAGGCCTTGGAAGAAAACTGGGGTTACATGGAAATTCAACAGTCAGTGAAATCTATTAAGACACCATTTTCAAATAGGGAAGAGGAAGACAGCCATTTCTTTTTTCATCTTATTATTTTTGCTTTTTTCTTGCTGTTGTTTACATTATGTATCACAACAAAAGGAAGATTTTCCTTTTGGTTCAAAGCAGGAAATGGCATGATGGTCTTTGTTCCAAAACAGTGTTACATCATTGTCGAGACCAGAATGTTAATGAAGCAATACCTTTTCTGAAAATAACTAATGATTATACTTTTAAAGTATAATGTATGGTCTGAGTTTCCTTTTACATAATTTTATTTGCTTGATGTTTTATATGATAATGTGCAGATGTTTTGCCATAGGCAATCTGTACTAAAATGAGAGGTGGGTCTCTCTTTATTGTGCCTTGGTGCTTTGGAAACTAAATGTCACAAATAAGGAAGGTAAAATTTTTTATCTACACTTTTAGAGCTGAATTCAATTAGGTGGTCAAAATGTAGAGCTAAACATTACTTATATTTACACTGCTTGTTTTAGATTTCTTTATCATACTTCTTCTGGAAGTATTAGTAATGTTCCTTTTAAAACTTGTATCATTGATATAAAGGCAGTGGCTACCAGAGGTTCTGAGGGGAGGGAAAGGGAAGAATAGGTGTAACATGGGCACATTTTGGGGACATTGGAATTGTCCTGCATGACATTGCAATGACAGCCATAGGTCATTGTACATTTTGTCAAAACCTATAAAATTGTGCAGTACAAAGTGTAAACTATAGTCCATGGTTAACAGCAATACTTCGATATGTGCTTCTCAATTATAACAAATGTATCACACTAATGAAAGATGTTATTAATGTGGGAAAGTGTGGGAGGGTGTGGGGGTAGAGTATATTGGAATCGCCAATATTTTTTATGTAAAATATATGTAATCTAAAGCTTCTTTTAAAAAAAAACCCAAAAGAGCCCAAATTTATAATTAAATTCTAAAATATCTAGTATTGGATCCAAATACAATGTTTTAAGCACATATTGCTTTGTGCTCCCAAACCATAATGTACAACTATATATGTAATAAGCTTTGCTTTTAGGAAACATTTTTTTCTTTCAGGAAAAGAGCTTTGGATATTTTGGGTAATTTAAGCATAATTTAAGATGAAATTGCTCAAACTCACCACAGCTTTAGATAATACATTAAATGTGTTTAGAAATTCTTGCAATAGATACTGCACAATTTGCACTGGACAAAGATAAAATGCTATAGAGATACAATTTTTTTTGTTTTGAATTACTGAATCAAATTTAAAGATAGAAATTGTGGTAAAATATTAAATCTACATACAGTTGTTTTTCATTAGCAATTGATTTCAGGACAGGTTCCTCCAAGGTTTCAAGCAAGCAGCAGAGTTTAAAATTATATGAGATTTATTCACTTTGTTAATTACTTTATAGTATGTTTGAATAAATCTTAGAGGCCATTATCACTTAAATAATACTGTATCTAGATCTTTCAAATTAAAATTGTACCTGAATGAAGTTGCATGTATACATAAAGGATATATGTGTACACTGACATTTTCCCTGCTGTTATTTGCTTTGTTTTTCTTTGTTTATTTACAGACTGGAAATTATTCACTGTATCTTATTTTTTTCTTATCTTTCTATCATAAATAATGTAAATATGACTTGAACTATGGTTGACTTACAAGTGTCACTATACAACTTTTTAGAAAAAATAATCCATACCATACTTTAAACCCCTACTCACAAAGCCCACAGTGATTTAGTGGGCATGCACTTTGTATAGAGATAGAAGAAATAGATCTGGCAGTCAAACATTTCTCTCAGGTGGACATTTTACTGTTCTAATAAGGAAGGGAAGCACAATGGAAATACACCTGGATTGTCTTATTGCAGTCCTTTTTCATATCTGAAATTGTATTATTTAATATTTTGAATAAAATTTTTTAAAAAGGTAACTAAGAAAGAGGAAATGATAATCCATGTAAAGGAGCAAGATAAAACATTAGTAACAATCAATGAGAAAGACCAGACCTCAGATATATCAGACAAAGACCTTTCAAAATGTCTTAAACATGCTCAAAAGCTAAAAGAAAAGATCTAAAGAAAATCAGGAGAACTAGAGATGAACAAAGAGAATATTAAAAAAGAGAAAGATCAAAATGAGGAAACATAGAGTTAAAGACCACAGTAAAAGCTATAAAAAATTCCCTAGATGGGTTCAGCAGTGAATTGAAGCTGACAGAAGAAAGAATCAGTGAACTTGAAGACAGAACAATTGAAATTATATAGCCTAAGCAATCGAAAGAAAAAAGAATAAAGAAAAGTAAAGAGAATCCAGGAAACATGTGGTACACTATCAAGTGTAAGAAATGTTAAAGGAAATTCTTCACATTGAAAGGAAAGCATGCTGGGCTATAGATCAAAGCTATGTAAAGAAGAAAAATCTCAGACAAAGGTAACTACATGTATAAAAGTAAATGACAGTATTGTTGTATTTTTGGTTTCTAACCCCACTTTATACTTCTTACAGAATCTAAAAGGAAATGTATACAATGCAATGAAAAAGTATGGTTTTTGAGTCACAATGTAACAAGATTTGTGACAAGAACAACAACAGTACGGAGAGACAGATGGGTTTAGGAACATGGTTTGTGTATGATATAGAAATAAAATTGGTTTCAAATAAAAAATATTGGTATAGATTTAGGATGTTAAATTTAAGCTCCATAGGAAATCATAATGAATGGACAGGATGAAAATCTTTTTAATATTTTCAATAGTAACCAAATAGAAATACTGGAGTTGAAAACCACAATAAGTAAAATGAAAAATTGCCTAGTGGTTTTCCATAACAGACTGGACCTGGAAGAAGAAAGAATTTGTGACCCTGAAGACAAGACAACTTAAATGATTCAAGATGAGAAGGAAAAAGGAAAAAGAATAAGAAAAGTGAGCAGAGCCTAAGAGACTTGTGGGACACCATCAAGGATACCAATATACACATTGATTCCCAGAAGAAGAAAGGGAGAAAGAGCAGAAGGTATATTCAAAGAAAAAAAGGATAGAAAATCCCCAAATTTAATTAAGGATATGAACCCCAACATTCAAGAAGACCAACAAATCCCAAATGAGATAAAATCAAAGAGTACCATTCCCAGACACACAGTCATCAAACTGTTCAATGTCAAGGAAAAGGTGTTCTGAAAGTTGCAAGGGAAAAGCAATGAGTTATGTACAAGGAAATCCCAATAAGATAAGAGTCAGTTTCTCATTAGACATCATGAAGGCAAGAATGCAGTGGGATGACTATATATGCACTTAGTGGAAAAGCCTCAAATTACATGATGGAAATACTGACAGATTTCAAAGGAGAAATAGATGGTTCTACATTAATAGTAGAAGACTTCAATACTAACCAATTTCAATGATGGATAGAACATCTAGACAGAAGATCAATAGGTAAATATAAGACTTGAACAATTCTCTAAATAAACTAGACTTAAGACATATATAACACTTAACCCAACAGCATTCTTCTCTAGTGAACATGGATCATTCTCCAGGATATACCATGTGTTAGTCACAAAATAAGTCTCAATAAATTAAAAAATGTTGAAAGCATACACTGCATTATATCTGATCACAATGGAATAAAGCCAGAAATCAATAACAGAGGGAGAAATGGGAAATTTAAACATATGTGGAAATAAAATAAAAATAACACACTCTTTAAAAAACCAACAGGTCAAAGAAAAAATCAGAAGGGAAATTAGAAGTATCTTCAGGAAAATCAAAGTGAAAATACATCATACCAAAACTTATGGGATGCAGAAAAGGCAGTGCTGAGAAGGAAATCTGTAGTTGTAAATATTTATATTTTAAAAGAAGAAAGATCGCAGCCAGCAACCTAACTTCACACATGCAGGAACTTGAAAAAGAAGAGCAAACTAAATCTAAAGTAAGCAGAAGGAAGGAAATAATCAAGATTAGAGCTGAGATAAATGAAATAGAGAATAAAAAACTCATAGAATCAATGAAACTAAAATTTGGTTCTTTGAAAACATCAATAAAATTGAAGAATATTTGGCTAGAATTACAAGGAAAAATGAGAGGATGCAAAGAACATCAAAAAGAAAAGGGAAACAATATTACCAGCTTACAGAAATAAAAAGTATAAGATACTACTTTGAACTGTATACCAATAAATTACATAACTAGATGAAGTGGGAAAATTCCAAGAAATACATAAATTACCTAAATTCATTCAAGAATAATAGAAGATCTCAAAAGACAAATAACAAGTAAAGAGAGTGAATCACTAATCATATATCTCCCAACAAACTAAAGTAAAATCAAATCCATGCTCCTGTGTGTGTGAACCCATTTGTAAAAAAGATGTACTGAAGATGTATTATTAGGGTGTGGCCAAATTGAATCAGGGTCGGTCTTAATTCATATTACTGGAGGCCTTACAAAGGGAATAAATTTGGATGTAGTCACTCAGAGAAAGCCACAAGGAGGAGCCAGAAGTCAGTAATTCACCAAAGAGGAGAAAGAGACATCACCATGTGATAGAAGACTGCCATCACCAGAATACTACTAACCCTGGGAGAAAGCATGGCCTTGCTGACATAATTGATTTTGGACTTTTAGCCTTCGAAACCATGAGACAATAAATTCTTGTTGAAATTAACTCATTGTGCAATATTTTCCATAGCAGCTCTGGCAAATTAAGACTGGTTAAATGTATAGGAAGTATACTGAAGTTCTCTCGATTTTGTTTCAAGTTATTTTTGAAACTTTCCTTTATGTTTGAAGTTATTTTAAAATAAAATATTTTAAAAATTATATGTATAATAAGATCTCATATTTTGTCAAAATATTAAGTAAATTTATATAAAATATACTGGAAAGATATTCACTAAATATCTTTAAGTGACAGGAATATGGGTGATTTTGAGTTTGTTATATAAATGAGCTAAAGATGACCTGTGTAGTGCTGTTTTCTTCTTCACAGCAATCCAAATTCATTAGAAAAACCTGCCAGCACCAATCTCAAATTTCCATACATCCCATTGTTTCAAAAACAGCCCCCAAAGCAATTTTAAACTATTTAGAATAAACTTGCTTTACATACCCCTTGAAACGGCACCCTACATGTACTCTCAATTGATAAGACCCTGTACTTATAATGCCCAGCAATGCTTCAAACTCTTGGAGTTCTCTGGCTGAAAAGCTCACTATCATGCTGATTCTGTGCCATTGCCTGCCTAGACAGGTAAGCACCCGTCCCTCCTTCCTTTCCTATCTCTTTCCTCAGTAGTTTTCTTTTACCCTCTGGCACCTCCTTCCTGCCTCTGCCTTATGGAAAGGCTCCTGATGTCAGGGTCTGCCCCTCCCACTGCAAACCTGTGGAAGTGTCACCCCTATAAATATCTTGTGTATTTTGCCATCTAGTGGTCAAATCTTTTTTGTTGTCAACTCCCAAAACCTCGTATTTGAATTCACTACAGTTTATAATTTTACTTATTGGCATCTTCTGATTTTTCTACAACGCAAATGTACTTATTATATATGTAATTTTAAGTTACTTAAAAAGAGAAAACGACCCTATATTTGTGGATACTAACAATGTTGTTTTCCCTAAATTATACTCTGAAAATCATTTCCTCAGTTTTTAAGAAGGAATACTCTAAAAAACAAAGTTAGAAACTTGAAACTGCATTTGCTCTGAGGATGTTTTTGAGAACTTTGCCTACACCATCTCTCAAGACACCCTAGAGAAGAAATCAAATGAAAAATATTTTTAAAATATAAATGACAATAAAACCTTTGCTTACTGCCCTGAGGAAATGGTATGTTTCTTTTCATGGGCAATGAGAATTACTTAACTGTGTACTTCCTTTAGTTTTCCTTTGGCAGCCAGAAAGTTTAAAGCCAAATTCTTCATTTAATTTTAGATAATATGTAGGGCCATATAGCTGTTCTATCTGCCCATCTCCTTACCTGGTTTTAATATTCCATTCCAATTCATAACTTCCCTTGTTCTGCTTTCTATTTCATTGAATGTATTTTATAAATAACCTCAAATTCCTTGTGCTTTGAAGTAGGGTAAAAAAAAATTAAGTAGAGTATTCCCATTGCTATTATCAACCTCTAAATGACAAGATACAACCAAATATAGTTTTTGTTGGAAGAAGTACTCTTAATATGATTTATTTTATAAGAAATTGATTTTGAAAATAATGGAAAATATGAAATTGCTGTTTTGATAAGTGAATCGAGAGTGATTTGAGTCATTTCTGTTTTAAGACCTTAAGGAAAGCAATTTCATAATCCCTAACAGTGTTAAACAAGTTCATGGAAGATAATAAACACATGGTCTAAATCAGTTAAAATAAATGATAAATGAATAGCACATGGTTTTAATGATCTTATGAACTTGGGTTTGTAGATGTACACTGAGGAATGATTATGCTGTACATGATTTTCAATAACTTGTTCATAATAATTTATAAAGCATCTTCAGAAATAGAATAAGGGGGTAATCAGATTAATCAAATAATCATGTTGATGAAAGAAAACAGTTACCTGTCTGGAAGAAGACTCTGGAAATAATTGTCCGGCACAGTGGGCAGGGAGTGCTTGCAGGATTGTCTTTGGCCAGTGTCCGTAAGCAGGGCTCACAGAAGATGTGGTGACAAGGGTAACACATGTAAGGGTTGAAATAAACATCCAGACACACTGCACAGATGTAGCTTTCCTTTTTTTCTTTATATTCATTATCATCGTCTGTACTCATCTCATTATTCAAAGTCTGTTAGACAAAAGCAAAAACAATTTTTCTCACTTAAGTATGAGATTAGTTTCCTGAGAAAAGCAAAAATGACTTTATACTTTGTTATAATGAATGAAAATATTTGAGACACATGTTTCTGTGACATATTCAAAGTGATAGAAATGTTACCCCTACAAAGTAAGAAGAAACTGAAGACATATATGAAACCCAGAAGTGTAATTTTTCTTTTTAGCATTTCTATATAATGCTAAATGATAAAATATAACTAAACACATTATACCTATATCTTTATTTAACCAGAACTAGTCAAGTAAGTGTTAGGTACACCAATTCCAGAATTACAGATTCCCTATTTAACCCCACCTGCACCCCTACATATAAAACCTTAATATGGGCATCCATGATAGAAGAAAAGTGAGGGCAGGAGGATATCATATTTTATCCTTTCTTTGACACTTTTAGGCTTCCTGAACCTCAAAGACAAGAATTGGCCAAAGCCTAAGGTATGTCAGGAGTTAGAACATGGCAATGAAACTTGCAGTAATTCCAGCTGGGAAATAAGACAAGTCACTCTATATCCTCTGTGAAATAGTTAAGAAAGAGGCGGAGTTAGTAAGAAAGATGCAGTTCAATGGTTAGAAGCATAAGGTCTGGCAGCAAAATTCCTGGTTTCAAATTCCAATTCTACCCATTTATTACTGTGCCACTAGGCAGGTTACTTACCCTCACAGCTT
>PVKH010044075.1:0-10645 GCA_004027955.1 Chaetophractus vellerosus | reverse complement strand
ACACCTAGTGGGGATATGATGATGGATGATGGCTATACTGGGGAATGGATAGAGCCTGCAGCTGGAGGCAGATCAACTCTTCCATTGTATCCATGGGACATAAGCTCCCACTCACTTGGTGGTGGAGGGGACATCACCATCCCAGACTCCTTGGGATTGGGGGAAGAACTATGGACTAGAATGGACTTGTTGGTGTCCTGTTATAGACTTGTGACACATGCAGTGGAAGAAATTACAAAATTATGTGGAGCCAGAGTCACTGGACACTTTGGGGTCAGGGAGAGGGAAGGGCAATTGTAATATGGGGATTTTTTTTGGGACTTGGGAATTGTCATGGGTGATGTTGCAATGGAGGATATAGGTCATTTTATATCATCATGTATCATGCAGAACTGTATGGGAGAGATGGTGGTCTACAGTCTGAACTGTGATCCATGCTTGATGGCAAAGCCTCAAAATGTGTATATCTATCATAGGCATTATGCCACACTGATGAAGGATATATATGTGGGAGGTTGTGGGAGGTGTGGGAGGGTGGCATATGGGTACTCCTAAAATTTCTTTGTAACATTTATGTAATCAATGTATCTGAAATAATATATATATATAATATATATAAAATAAAAAAATAAAAAAACTAATACATTAATAAATTTTCCTTGTTAAAATAAAATCATCTCCATGAGAATAAGAAACAAAGAAAAAAAGAAGGAGGTAAATTTTTCAGTATTAAAGAAGCACACTGAAGAGACAACCATTCCATGCAGGTATAAAGTTTACAAGACCCTTGCACAGATGGTAAGAGAAAGTAATTCATTGACCCTGTCATTTGATCTGGCTATGTGTAGAAAAGGAGATATCTATGGTACAGTCACCTAAAAGATGCAGCTTCTCAAACAGTTGGAGTAAGGAGAGTTCAGGTCTGTGTGAGGAGGAAGCAGCTGGTGCTGCAGGATTCACAGCCCTACATCCCTGGGGAAGAGGTTTATGCTCAAGGCTGAAGCACTGTGGGAGGAAGGCTGTAATTTTACTGACAGTAATAATCTCCCACATCTTCAGCCTGGAGTCTGCTGATGGTGAGAGTGAAATTTGTCCCAGACCCACTGCCACTGAATCGATCAGAGACCCCAAATGGCCACTTGGATGCAACTTAAATGAGCAGTTTAGGAGCCTGTCCTGGTTTTTGCTGATACCAGGCTAAGCACCTGCCAACACTCTGGCTCAACTTGCACTTGAGGGTGACAGTCTCTCTTGAAATGCAGCCACAGAGCCTGGAGACTGGGTCATCATGATGTCCCCAATTGCATCTGCAACCAGAAAAGAACATGGATCAGATATTAAATCACAAATGCAAAAAAAAAAGGTATCAAAAATAGATTTTCTTATTTATCATAGAAAATCAAATCTTCCTGCATGGTAAAACCATTCTCCAATGTTATAAAGATGTTACTCTTCTAAACCTCTCACCTGAGACCCAGAACAGCAGGAGAATGAGGAGTTGGGGATGTGACATCATCTTGCTCACCCATCTGGTACACTCAGGACCCTCAGGGAAACCGCATTAATAGAGCTCTGAGCAGATAACTATTTCCCTGAGGAAAATTATTAGATTATAAAGCAAATGTTCCTGTGAATTGAGTCACAAAGATGATAATGGAAGGAGATAAACATATCATAACCACAGGAAATGCAATTGTAAGCTTGAAAAAGGCCAGAACTAAAATTAACACCCCCATTTTCAACAAAGTTCAGCAAAACTGACAAATTTAAATATTTTTATTACCAATTGTACTCTCTCAAATCAACTGCAACTATTTTGAAAACAAATGGATTTTGTAATAAAATACATGCATATGTATGTTTATAATTTCAGAACTTAATTAAATCTTGTAAATATGGTACCAAAACCTATATGGAATATACTCATATCATGGGATAGATGATGAGGTAGTGCACAAATTGTATATCTACTCAGTCTATTCATAATTTAAAATAGGTATTTGAAGGTCCTCTTCAACATCCCAAAGACACCTCTATATATCTAAAACAAGACATCTATATTCCCCTCAACACAAATATTATTTCCAGAAATAAGTCACCAGATACTTACATGTCACCCTTAGCACTTCCCTTCAAGTTCACCACTTTCTAAAATCACTAATGAAGTGTTTAGAAGACCAAAACTGTAATACCTTCATCTAGTGGTAATAGGTAAAATGGCTTCAGCTCCCAAGGTATGATAGAGCAGTTCTTAATTTATCACTACCCCAAATCAATGATATTTATAGAATTATGCAAAATATAATATCATGAACACTTCTAGGCATAGGTAAATTATGAACAACTAAAACTGATTTCATAAAAGATTCATTTTGGGGGGCTGGCTGGTTAGCCCAGTGGATAGGGCGCTGGCATACCACATGGGAGGCCCCAGGTTCAGTTCCCGGGGACCTCTCCTAGCGGGCAGACCACCTTGAGAATGTCAAGCTGCCATGGGCAGGCCAGAGCTGCCGTGGGCAGGGCAAAAAACTGTCATGGAAAGGGCAAAAGCCGCCACAGGCAGGGCAGGTCGCCCGCGAATGGAGCGCAGCCAGCCACCCACGAACTGAGCCGGCCATGAATGGAAGCAGAAGCCGCCCACAAGCGGGGAAAGCCACACCTGTGCAGTGACCAGTCTCGGCACGTTGCCGCAGTGGGGGGGAGAAGAGATATGTAATAAAATAAATAAAACTTTAAAAAAAAAAAGATTCATTTTTCTTGGTGGATACACAATAAACAATATTTCTGTAGCCATTACTGTCCTGCTTCTCTGAGATTTCTTCCCCTGTAACAATGCTGTTACTCAGGAAAGGTAGGGCAATGTGAACCTAGGTCCATTTCATGATTAACTCCCTGTATGAATAGTCAGAGGAAATGAGAAAATTTTGGACAGTTTTACAGGTAAAAAAATCTTCCTCTTTCATGAGTTTAACTTTTCCTGCAAAGATTTTTTTAATGCTCCTAAGAGCTTTTCCTTGATGTGGAGTGTCCTAAGAGATGTATTGCTCCAAATCTAATTAAGAATATGTTCAATTTCCTGTAGTTTCTCTTCTGAAGTGCACTTCAGGAAATGAACAGGACTTGGGAAAAGATGGTCCTAGATGTTTAAGAAAGACTAAAGAAACAGTGTGTGAAAGCAAACAAGGCCTGATCCGAGGGGAACATTAATTTGATGAAAGTTAGAGATTTAGATTAAGTACTCTGAGAATCCATGGAGTAAGAGTTAAAATTATTTTTTCATTTTAGCAGAAACTTCTGGGTCATTTTACAAGGAATAACACTCCAAGGATGCAGAAACACTGGAAGCTGCTGTCATTTCAGCACCAGCTGGAAAACTAGCTCTTCTAGCCTCTCCTTTTCTGAAGTCATATAATGATTTTAAAAACTGAAATTTTCCAAATGTTTCCCAAGGCCAAAGGTCCAATTAGGCCCAATCCATCTTTAGTAAATGATTTTTTTATGAAAACGTATTGTGGAAAGTAAAATTCTAAAAAGCCTTAAAGACTCCTGCCGCCCTGGTATATCCA
Source organism: Chaetophractus vellerosus (assembly GCA_004027955.1). NCBI lineage: Eukaryota > Metazoa > Chordata > Mammalia > Cingulata > Chlamyphoridae > Chaetophractus > Chaetophractus vellerosus. The sequence continues at coordinate 7,079 of PVKH010044075.1, read as the reverse complement.
CACCTTTTCTTAGCTGTTGAAACACTAATTCAGGTTTTGCTGTGAATTGTTTTGCATATAACATCAAATATATTGACTTTAAGAAGTAAACTCCATTAAATCTTGTGTACTCCTCAGAGACAAATATCACAGTGAGAATCATAAATAAGTAAGATATGAAATGGAAGAATATATCTGAAGTTGGTTGTGAAGATTGAAGGGGCCATGTGGCAAGGAATGTAGTCAGGTTCAAGGAGATGAGAGCTGACAGCCAGCAAGGACATAGGATCTCAGCACTACCACCTAAGGAACTGATTCTGCCAAACCTCACATGCTTGTAAGAGAACTCCATGCTCTGGAGAGAATATAACCCTATTGACTCTGTGATTTTAGCCGTGTTAGAACCTGAGAAGAGAACATTCCACAGTGTACCCAAACTCCTGATCTACAAAATTCTAACCTAACAAATTGCTAATTGCTTAGGAAATGAGAGAAAACTAATATATATATTAAAATGAATGACATGCTAAAATGGAAATCATAATCCAGATAGAAGAAATTATCATCTCATTTAGCTCATGGCTGAATGATGCTAACACCTCTCTCTTCTCAGGCAATGTGGTATGTTTTGTACCCCTTTAAACCCCAAATGATTTCCTGACTTGTGACCACCTCCTCAGGATCAGGGATGAATACTTTGCAATGAGTATACAAGTAAGAACAGAACTAGCTTTGAAGGTGGTCAGAATCTGTACCCTCTAGTTTACAAAGCCATGTTCTCTGATAGTTGAAGAAATTCTAGACAGGGTTTTTGGGAAGAGAGGACAGTGAACTGGAAACATCCTAATTCAACCTGAACCATGCTGCGGTATTCACATTTGCCTAAGAGCCCTGAATGTCTCAGATTCCTAATGTATATAATTCCTAATACATGAGACAACATGGGAATATTGCTTTTTTGTCTTAACCTAAGAAACAGACTGTCTTATTTTCCATTACTTTTAGAATATATAATTCTAAGTGTTTGATTTAATATTGTATACTCGTGTTGTTCAAATGACAAAAAAGTTAAGTATAGATAAAATCAACTTGATAAGCATATTTGCTTGGCACAGCTCATGCTATGTCATGCCCTAACCTGGGAAACCTTGACACAAGTGCTCCTTTTGCAGACACAAAATCAGGCTGAGCGATAGATAAGGACTGATTTGCATGCAGCCAGATCTAACATGCTTTGGGGATCTCCAACAATTCTACATAATCTATGTCATTCTTGTTCTCATTAAAGCTACCTAGCATGAAAAAATGTGCTCATTTAGTTTGGGCGTGAATGAATGAATGTAATGAGCTAGCAAATTGTTAACATAAAAGGAAAATTAATCTTTAACCTTGAAATAATAAGATTTGTCACTGAAATCATAAAATATTGATGTACAGAAGAAAACATTATGCTATTCCTTTAAAATATGAGCACTGCATTAGCAGTGACCAAGTTATTTTTCTGTAAAGATCACACAATATTTCTGCAACAAATTCATTGAAAACAAATGCATGTGGTGTCCTCAATTGGATTCTGGAAGAGGAACAGGATAGCTGTAAAAAATTAGTTACATCTGAATGAAGTCTGGAGTATAGTTATTAATATTGTACCAATGTAAATCTCTTAGTTTGACAAATATACCATGACTATATATGATATTAACATTAGGGGAAGTGGCTAAGGGTGTGGAGGAACTCTCTGGACAAATTCTGCAACATTTATATTAATCTAAAATGATTCAAAAATAAAAATTTATTTAATAAAAACACATGGAGAGGGAAATAAATGTGGTTCAGGTGACTAGGCTCCCACCGATGTCATGGGAGATCCCTGTTGGAATTTTGGTGCCTCCTAAAGAAGACAGCAAGCTGGAGTGATGGGCAGAAGCAGCAAGCTAATACAACAAGAGACAAAAAGATAAAATATAATGAGAGACCTAACAAAGCAGGGAGTAGAGGTGGCTCAAGCAAATAGGCAGCTCCCTCCCACATGAGAGGTCCCAGGAAGCTCCAAAAGAAACAAGGAAGGTGAACAGACACTGTAAGTGTAAGAAACAAGGAGTATGGGGAGAAATAAATAAATAAAAATAAATCTTTTTAAAAAGAGGACATGGAGAGATATCTCAGTATAGCTGAGTGAACATTCTATTTGACAATGGAAGAAAATCCTACTCTAAAGGCTGACCTCATCAGGAGTTACATTAAATCTCTTGCTCCATAAGTTTAACATCTCCCTTTGCAAGTGAGAGCTGCACACAATTTGCAAATGTGCTTCTTTGACACCTGATTTTCCTCACCTCATTGGAACCTTTGGTCCAAACAAACCTACTTTAGAGCAAACTCTTCAACCAGGGTAGGTGTCCCACAGGGTGGACACAAAGGTTTTCCCAGGGTTTCATGGGCAAGAAGAGGTCTAATGGAATGTAGTCCAAGATATATGTATTTTGCAACTACCTAAACACTACAAGCTTGAGTTTTCCCACTTCTTGAATAATGGGATTAAAGGTTTCTGACTAATTTTGAATAAAATTTAACAAATTTTACAAAGTTTCTTAACAAAACGTTCATTAACATAGAAAACATCTTGGTTACTGTATGTATTTCTAACAAAGGCTCAAAATTTCTGAAAATTAACCTATAATTTGCAGGAAAAGGAGAAGGTGTGGAATAGATTATTTTGTTATTATTCAATATCAAAATTGTCTAAGCAGAATTAATTTAGAAGAACCCCCATTTGATCTAAATGAAATGTCATGTGTCAGAGATACTTAAAAAAACTTCAGCAGATGCATGTGGAAAATTGATTTTAGGGCTAGTGCTATTAAAATAAAAATTTCCCTGAGAAACAGATGCTAGTATTCTGTCACTGATGTATGTTCTGGTTTCCATGTGATCAGCCCTCATGTCATAAAGTAAATGTCAAAAAACCTTTATTGAAAATTATACATTTGTTATCTTCTACTAATTGTCAAACAGAAAATCATTGATAGCCTCTCTGTTTCTCAAATTTGGCCTCTCTCCAAGCCAAATTCAGCTTATAAATGCATTACCTTTCCCCCAAAGTGGGACGTGACTCCTGGGCATGAGTCTTTCTGGCACTGAGGGATTACTACCAAGTGCCATCTAGAAATGCAACTGGAAAAAGACCTTGACCTAAAGAGGGAGAAGGTAAAGACAAATGAGTATATATGGGTAAGAGACTTCAAAGTGAGTCAGAAGGTCTTCCCAGAGGTTACACTTTTGCACACCTCAGCAGGATCTCATTGCATGCCAAAGTAAATATTGCCTCAAATAGCAGGGGTCCTGAGGGCTCTGGAGACATCCAGACACTACAGGTAGGGCAAACAGCTCAGGAGTTTGGATCCCTGCCAGTAGGCCCTACTTTGTAACTTATGCTCGCCAGTGTGACAGAGTTGGACTCAGTTTTGTTTTCCCTACACATAGTTTGCCTGCCCCTTCTATTTGAACCAATAGTTAGTACTGGAGTTGATTGCTGAATGCTAAAGAGAGTTAAATCTTTGGGCTGTCCATGTGCCAGTTGGACCTTAAATTTCAAGAGAATTGCAACACCTACTCTCCAGTTCATTAGACTAACCCAGAACAGATAACAAGGAGATAATGATGGACAATGACCATCCCAAGGAACAGGGTGAGTCTGCAACTGCAGGCAATTAAATCCCATCCATATGCCCTATGGGATTTAACCCCTCTCAATTAGAGGCAGAGTGGGCATCACCACCACAGAATCCACAGAATTGGGGAATGAGTGATGGACTAGAGTAGGCTTACTGTTATTCTAATATAAACTTATTGTGATTCTAGCAATGGAAAAACTTTTGTCATTGATGTGGAGGCGGTGGTCACTGGTGGTTCTGAGGGGAGGGAGAGGGAAAAATAGGTGTCATATGTGGACATTTTTGGGACTTGGGAATCATCCTGAATGACATTGCAAAGACAGATGCAGGCCATTGTATATCTTGTGTGTGAAAGGGTCTTAACTACAATGTAAACTCTAATCCACATTTAGTGACAATGCTCCAAAATGTGTACAGCAAGTATAACAAGTGGAACATACCAAAGAAGGATGTTAATGTGGGAAAATGGTTGAAGGGAAGGGAGCAGGACCTATGGGAATTCCCTATATTTTTATATAACATTTATATAATCTAAATACCTTTTTAAAAATATTTTTAATGTATTAAAAAAAGAGATAGCCACATTTTATAAAAGAAAATCAATAAATATTTTTTTCCTTTAGCACTCACTTTTATTTTGTTTTTATTGCTGACCAAAAGTTGCTTGTGAAATAAACACCAATACAAAACTATAAAATTTTAACAATTTACACCATACACTAAATGGCAGAACTATTTTAGCAATAGAATTTACATTGTCCTCTATTAATTCCATGTCAGGTCTCCTGAGTCTCTTCTTGAGCAAATATTTTACATTTGACTAACCTTTTATTTCCAATGTTTTCCTCTATTTATACCATGTTCCACCTGGAATCTTCGTGCATCAAGGTGGACACAGCCCAGACTAAGGTCAGTGCACCCAAGAGAATGGAGGGACAAAGGCATCATTGTACCCATCATCTTCTGAGACTAGATGGAGTTAGCTTTCCCAATATGGTAAGGAAAAGGGACAGGAAAAGAAGAAGGGTTATTACAGATCTCTCACATTTAACCACAAGGTAGAGAGAGCTCTGTTTTCTACAAATGGATCTCATTACTAAGACGATAGCAGAAGCTAGAAGCAAAATATGTAAACAAAAGACCAACACAATCATCATGATTTTTTTAAAATTAGCTATTAATGACACTTTCTGTGATAATAAAAACTCTGGAAAAAATGCTAAATTGGAAAGTACATGACAAGAATTTATATAAAGCCAGACCTTTTCAGGCATTCTTGAAGAGAGAAGGTTGAGGAATTCATGAAAGAACCCAATCCCTGAGAGTTTACCAAGGTCACATAATCAACTAAGTTCATCTTGGTATCCCAGATTAGCTGACTATCAGAATTAGGTGGCAAACTGATTGAAAATATTCATTTTGAGGCACACCTTGACAAACTGGTTAGAATTCCCAGGACTGGAGTTTGGGAATCTCTTTTGAGCAAAGCCATCAAATTTATAGCCTGTCTGCACAAGTCCATGAATTGGCATTTAAAAACTAACACTGTAACATATAACATGTTCCAATGATATCAAGGACATACATAAAATGTTTTTAGCAGGATTTCATGAAGATTGTGATATATAAAGCATAACATGATAATAATTATAATTATCTTAATAGTAAAGTAATGACAACCTGGCTAAGGTTGGAAAAAATGTCTGTGATTTTAAAATTAAAGATCAATCTCTGACTTTATTGTGATCTTGGTAAAAAGCAAGATGGTGCAGAGTATTCAAAAGAAGAGCACACAAAAAATAAGCTATATCAGATACCAGAAGAGTATATTTTTATTATGATGAAGACTCAGGATATAAAAGACTAAGAAGAAATAGCCACCTGTGGTGACTAAAAATGAAGGCAGTGCCCAAATGTGTTCTAGGTGCCAGGCATTGCTCAAACATTTGCATGTATAGACTCATTGAACCTCACAATAATCCCACAAAACCTATAAAATTATTATTTCCTTGTACCATAGAGTAGAAAAGTAGCTTCAATTCCCAGGCAAGGAAGTGTCAGAACTGTGAACACTAAAATTCATACTTTAAATATCAAGGTCATGGAGAAATCTCTATTCATTTATAGATAGTTATATTTACAGAAATGGAGAATGATTTTAAGTAGGACTTTGAACAAGAGAGATGACTGTCTATATTTTGTGTATTGCTTAATTTTTTAACAAATGAATTTTATAGATGCATATCAATAATCATAAATCCATCAAATGTGTACAATAAATGGCATTTCATATAAAAGATATTTAGTCTGATTTTGGCATATCGATCATGTATCCTAACACTCTACTGAAATCCTTTATTAGCTCTAGCAAGTAAGACATATTCATGACCATGACAACCCTCATTTCTGTAACTGCTCACATAGTCAAAGTTTGCATCCATCACTACCTTCTTCTACTACCCATTCCATGTTCCTTTCACCCTCAGCAAACACCTCAGCTGGCTGTACTTCTTTGCCTGATGAGATGACTCAAGCTTTAATTCCTGAAGAATCTGGGCCATTCATTGTCTTGCCTGGTTTGAGTTGTTGACTTTAATCACAGGGCATGGTAATACTAAGAGATGCTGTAGGTGCTCCCCTGTATTCCAGGCAAACTCTTCCTTACCTACACTGTGTAGGAGCAGTCCTATTTCCCCTTGATAGTCAGGTACAATCACCTCAGCCATTACAGTAATTCCCTTCTTTCCCTTTAGATTCAGAGGAATGAAGAGACCAAAGTGGGTAGGTGACAGTCTTAACATCAAGATCAATGGAATCATTGTTGTATTTCCTGGTGGAAGCACTCCTTTTGAAACTGAGATGGTAGACCAGCCAAGCTTAAAGTTGCAGGGAAGAAAGCAAAATCTTTCCTAGTTGATCACTAGGGGTAATAGTGAGTTTGTTCCACTCCCACTTCCACCCCTTGATTTTGGGACCTGTGAATCCCAGCTAAGGGAGAAATAGCACTATAGAATGAATACTGACTTAGAATATGCAAAGCTTCATGGAAAATATTGCCCCAGCCCTACAAGGTATTGTCACAAGCTGAGTCCCCAAAAGACCATTCCACCAAGGTGGAAGAACCCTGTAATTATGTTGGGTTTATCTCCCATCCTCTCTCATCCATAAACTGAGTTTGTGGGAGGAACTGGGGCAGCCTAAAAGCCCCCAGCGCTTAATGGGGTAGAACAGCAGCCTGAGCAGCAGCTGGAAGCCTCTCAAGTTACGCTGATGACTGACAGCCACAGTGGCATGGCTCCACCTCTCCCCTTCCCCTTCCATCCCTGCTGCAGTGCAGCTCCACCTCTCTCTACCCCTCCCCTTTCCCCCATAGTACAACTCCGCCTCTCCCTGCCTGCAAGAAACTGCCTGGCCATATATGGGCAT
>PVKH010044074.1:0-10639 GCA_004027955.1 Chaetophractus vellerosus | reverse complement strand
AAAAAAAAAAACCTACCTGATAGAGAACAACTACCTATGCTATTCTAGAACCAAAATACCAAGCACTAGAGGGTCTAACCACCCAGAGTGGTTGGATATTTGAGTTCTAACTGAGAGATATTTGAATTCTAAACAGGCAGAGTGAAGGGTCCTCATTGAACACACAAGGCATTCAGAAGAGACTGCCAAATCAAAGGCCGAGGAGTACAGATAGTCTGGCAAAGTTTGCTTTAACCTTATCATAATAAAGCTTGAAAAATCCTCAGTAAGTACTAGCTGATCTTTAAGTTAACTGCCTAACATAATAAAACTCAACAAAATTCAGACACTCACAAACATAGCATTCACAATGTCTAAGATCCAATGAAAGCTTTCAAGACATGCAAAGAAACAGAGCAATATGACCCATAATCAGGAGAAAAATCAGTAAGTAAAATATAACCAGAAACTACAGAGACAATTCAATTAACAGACAAGGACTCAAAAAATGCCATTAGAAGGAAGTTCATGTAAAAGGATTTAACAGAAATCATGACTATAATGAGGAAACACATATAAACTTTCAATAAAGAAATGGAAGCCATAAGAAGGAAGCAAATGAGAATTCTAAAGAAAAAAAATAATGAAATTAAAAAGTCAGTGTGAGGATTGTGAGAAGATGGCATTGGACTATCAGGCAGAGCTCAATGTTCTCAGAAAACAATAGAGAAAGAGCCAAAAGATATCCTAGGAACCTGCTTTGGGGTCAGCAGACCAGGACAGAGAGATGAAGAAGCTTAAACAACAAACAAGAGTTACCAAGCCCTCTTGGTAGCATGGAAGGGCTCCCTTCCCCCACCCCCAACATATTAAGCAGGTATAAAACCTCTGGCTCACTGCAGCTGACTAAGAGGGGAACAGACATCTTCCTCCCTGTCAGCTGTTTCAAGGGAAAAGGAAGGGGGAGACACGGGAATTTTCTTCAGTGAATTTGGCCACGTAAGCCCGCTTTGAATCTCCTCTCTGGAGAGTCAACAAGGGAGGACAGGAAAGCCTAGACTGAAACACCTCTGGGGAAAGGTGTGCTGATGAGCACCATCTGCTGGCTGGCCTGAAAATTGTATGAACAAAAACTTTTAGGTTTTCTCTGTCTCCTAAACCCTGGGAGAAAATCTGTTCCCCATTAGTAAGTCCTTAGTCCAATTTTGATAACTTAAGCTGGGCAATTTTAAAGGCTTAGAATAAGTTGAACCAAATATCAAAGGAGAGCTGTGGGAAAAAAACAATAGGCCAGAGAGAGAAATTGGCCATCAAAATATTCACCGAGATATTCAGATGCTTAGACATCAGCAAAAAATTACAAGCCATACTAGGAAAGGAAAGAGATGGCCCAACCAAAGGAACTAACCAAATATCCTGACGTGATACAGGATTTAAGACAATAAATCAGTGATAATCACACAACTCTCCTAAATGACTTCAAAATGTTAAAGAAAATATGACTAAAGAAATAAAGTTTATGTAGAAAACATTGGGTGGGCATAATGAACAATTTGAAAGCCTGCAAAGAAAAGTAACAGACCTTATAGGAATGAAAGACATGATGGATGAGGTTAAAAATATATTAGAGGCACAGAACAGCAGATGTGAATTGCTCAAAGACAGAATTAGTGATTTTGAAAGCAAAACATCTGAATGGGAAAAGACAGGGGAACAGAAAGAAAAGAGAATGGAAAAAATGGAACAGAGTCTCAAGGAATTGAATGACAATGTGAAATGCATAAATATTTATGTAATCAGTGTCCAAGAAGAAGAAGAGAGTGGAAAGGGGGCAGAAAGAATTGAGGAAATAATAACTGAAAGACTCTTATGAAAGACATAAATATCAATATCCAAGAAGGAAAGCACGCCCAAACATAATAAATCTAAATAGACCTACCTCAAGATACCTACTATTCAGAATGACAAATATCAGAGATAAAGAGAATTGTGAAAGCAGCAAGAGAAAGCAGAGCATCACATACAAGGGAAACTCAATAAGATTAAGTGCTGTCCTCTCATCAGCAAACATGAAGACAAGAAGAAAGTGATATGATGAATTTTAGTTACTGAAAGAGAAAAACTGCCAGCCAAGAATTCTGTATCTAGCAAAACTGTCCTTCAAAAATGAGGGTGAGTTCAAAGTCTTCACAGACAAACAAAAACTGATAGAATATGTTACCAAAAGAAAAGAATTACAAGAGATACTAAAGGGAGTGCTGCAGCCTGAAAGAATGAACCAAGGGTGAGACACTTGGAGAAGACTGAAGAAATGAAGATTATTAGGAAGGGTAAACTAAAGGATCAGAAGACACAAATAGAATAATATGCTAACAGAGAGCCAAAGGACAAAATGGATGAAGTAAGTAATGCATATACAGTAATAACATTGAATGTTTATGGCTTGAACTACCCAATCAAAAGACATAACTGCTAGAATGGATTAAAAAAAATATGAGTCATGTATATGTTGTCTACAAGATACCCACCTCAGAAGTAAGGACACAACCAGGTTAAAAGTGAAAGGTTGGAAAAAGGTATTCCATGCAAATAGTAAGCAAAAAAATAAAAGAGCTGGAGTAGCAATACTAATACCAGAAAAAATAGATTTCAAATGCACAACTGTTATAAAGAGTGAAGAAGGTCCTTATATATTAATTAAAGGGAGAGTAACCAAGAAGAAATAACTATACTAAATATTTATACACCTAACTTGAGTATCCCAAGATACATGAGGCACATACTGGCAAAACTGAAAGGAGAAAGAGATGTCTCTACAATAATAGTTGCAGACTTCAATACACCACTCTCAATATTGGATAGAACATCTGGAAAGAGGATAAATAATGAAAGAGAGAACTTGAATAATATGATGAATGAACTAGACCTAATTGATGTCTATAGAGCATCGCATCCCAAAACAGCAGGATATACTTTCTTTCCAAGTCTCAATAAATTTGAAGAGATTGAAATTATACAAAACACTTTCTCTAATCATACCAGAATGAAGGTGGAAATCAATAATGGACAGAAAAAGGAAAAATTCATAAATATATGGAGATTAAACAACATACTCTTAAATAATGAGTGGGTCAAAGAAGAAATTGCAAGAGAGTTCAGCAAAATCTTATGAATGAAAATGAAAACACAGCATATCAAAACTTATTGGGGGCCGGCTCGATAGCCCAGTGGATAGGGCACCGGCATACCACATGGGAGGCCCCTGGTCGGTTCCCGGAGACCTCTCCTAGTGGGCAGACCGCCTTGAGAATGGCAAGCCGCCATGGGCGGGCCAGAGCCGCCGTGGGCAGGGCAAAAAACTGCCACGGACAGGGCAAAAGCCGCCACGGGCAGGGCAGGTAGCCCGCGAATGGAGCACAGCCAGCCACCCAGGAACTGAAAGCCGGCCGTGAATGGAAGCAGAAGCCGCCCGCAAGCGGGGAAAGCCGCACCTGCGCAGTGACCAGTCTCAGCACATCGCCGCAGTGGGGGGGGAAGGGGAGATATGTAATGAAATAAATAAATCTTAAAAAAAAAAAAAACTTATGGGACACTGCAAAGGCAGTGCTGAGAGGAAAATTTGTAGCCTTCAATGCTTACACTAAAAAAAGAAAAAGAGCTAAAATTGAAGAGCTAACTGGAAACCTGGGGGAACTAGAAAAATAACAGCAAACTAATCCAAAATCAAGCCGAAGGAAAGAAATATTAAAGTTCAGAGCAGAAATAAATGAGATTGAGAGCAACAGCAACAACAACAAAACAATAGAGAGAATCAACAAAACCAAAAGTTGGTTCTTTGAGATCAACAAAATCGACAAACCCTTAGCTAGACTGACAAAGAAAAGAAGAGAGAAGATGCAAATAAATAATTTCAGAAATGAGAGGAGAGACATTACCACTGACCCCACTAAAATAAGAGAAATCATAAAAGGATACTATGAACAACTGTGTGCCAAAAAGCTAGACAATGTAAAGGAGATGGACAAATTCCTAGAAACACATGAACCACCCACACTGACCCTAGAAGAAACAGAAGACCTCAACAAACCAATCACAAGTGAAGAGATTGAAACAGTCATCAAAAACCTGCCAAAAATGAAAAGCCCTGGACCAGATGGCTTCGCAGGTGAATTTACCAATCATTCAAAGACAATCTAGTCCCAATCTTGCTCAAGCTCTTCCAAAACATTGAACAGGAAAGAGTACTACCAAACTCACTCTATGAAGCCCACATCACCCTAATACCAAAACCAGGTAAAAATACTACAAAAAAAAATAAAGAAAATTATATATATATATATATATATATATAAAGAAATAAAGGCATCTAAATAGGAAAGGAAGAAGTAAAACTTTCACTATTCACTGATGATATGATTCTCCTGCAAAATCCACAGCAAAGTTACGAGAATTAATAGACGAGTTCAGCAAAGGGGCAGGATACAAGATTAATATGCAAAAATCAATAGCATTCCTATACACTACCGATGTGTAATCTGAGGAGGAAATCAGAAAAAAATCAATGTATAATAGTTTCTAAAACAATTAAATATTTAGGAATAAACTTAAAAGGACTAAAGCACCTGTATTCAGAATACTACAAAACATTATTAAAAGAAACTGAGGAAAACTTAAATAAATGGATGGACATACTGTGATCATGGATTGGAAGACTAAATATTGTTAAAATGTCAACTCTACCCAAACTGTTTACAGATTCATCACAATCCCAATAAAAATCCCAACAACCTTTTCTGCAGAAATGGAAAAATCAATTATCAAATTGATTTTAAAGGGTAAGGGGCCCCAAATAGCCAAAAAGATCTTAAAAAAGAAGAATGAAGTTGGAGGTCTCTCACTTCTGGACTTTAAAGCATGTTACTTAGCTACAGTGGTAAAAATAGCATGGTACTGGCATAAAGACAGACACATTGACCAATGGAACCAAATTGAGAACTCAGAAATAGATCCTCATATCTACAGTCAAGTGATTCTTGACAAGGTGGTTAACCTCCCCCCACCCTGCTCCTAGCTGGGTCAGAACAGTCTATTCCACAAATGGTGCTAGAAGAACTTGATATCCATATCCAAAAGAAAGAAAGAAGACTCAAAATGGTTCATGGACCTAAATATAAAAGCAATAATGATAAAACTCCCAGAAGAAAATGTAGGAAAACATCTTCAAGATCTTGTGGTAGGTGGTAGTTTCTTAAATCTTACACCCAAAGCATGAGCAATAAAGGAAAAAAATAGATAAATGGGACCTTCTCAAAATTAAACACTTTTGCATCTCAAAGGACTTTGTCAATAGGGTGAAAGGCAGCTGACTCAATGGGAGAAAATAGTTGACAATTACATATCTGATAAGTGTTTAATATCCATGATATACAAAGAGATCATATAACTCAATAATATAAAGACAAACTACAAGATTAAAAATAGCAAAAGACTTGAAAAGACAATTGTCCAAAGAAGAAATTCAAGTGGCAAACAAACATATGAAAATTTGTTCAACATCACTAGCGATTAGGGAAATGCAAATTAAAACTACATTTCATACCTATTAGACTGGCCACTATTAAAAACACAGAAAACTGTAAATGTTGGAGAGGATGTGGAAAGATAGGAATGGTTATTCACCGTTGGTGGGAATGTAGAATGGCACAGACACTGTGGAGGACTGTTTGGCAGTTCCTAAGGAAGTTGAATATAGACTTGCCATGTTACCTGACAATACCATTACTAGGTATATACCCAGAAGAACTGAGAGCAGAGACGCAAACAGACATCTGTACACCAATGTTCATAGCAGCATCATTCAAGATTGCCAAAATTTGGAAACAACCCAGGTATCCATCAACTGAAGAATGGATAAACAAATTGTGGTATACACATATGATGGAATCTTATGCAGCAGAAGGAAAAAGATAGTTGTGGAGCATATGACAACATGGGTGAACCTGTAGGACATTATGTTGTGTGAACCTAGCCAAACACAAAAGGACTAATACTGAATGATTGCACTATTATTAACTAAATATATTGTATCTACTCATGGAGCTAATAATTAGAATACAGGTCATCAGAAAATAGAAAGAGGGTAGAGAATGGAAAGCTAAAGGTTAATCTGTGGATAATTGGTAAAAAGGTTGTTTGTAAATCTTTGGAAATGAATAGAAATGTTAAAAGCATATCATACTGTTTGTAAGTAGCAGAGTTATTATATGGGTATGACTAGCAGAGCTATTATATGGGTTGAAAGGGAAAGTCTAAGGTCAAGTATATTACTAGAAGGAAAGCTAAAAACTGTAACAAGGGACTGTATAAGATATTTAAACATTATGTAAAACACCAATATGGGTGATATTGCATATATAAGACTGTTTTTACAAAATATAAATACAAATATACTTGAGAGAAGGAAAAAGAATAGCAGCTATGTACGACAGGGGGAAGCATAAAGAGATTGAGAGGTGATAAGTGTTGTTGGTTAGTTTGTTGCTTATTATTATTATTTTGGGAATAATGAAAGTGCTCTAAGAATGACTGAAGTAATGCCTGCACAAATATGTGATTATACCAAATACTACTGATTGTACACTTTGGGTGGATTTATGCTTTATTCGTATGTATCAATAAAATTGATTTGTTAAAAAAAAGAGAAAGATAAACTAAAGAGATAATGACAGTTAAATGCAATACATGATACTGGATGGGATCTAAGAATGGAGGAGAAAGGTTCAAAAGAACATTTTTGCAACATAGGAAAACATTGGAATATAAATGAATGTAAGATATTATCGATGTTAATTTTCTTGAACTCAATAATGATATTTAAGGTGATTAAATGGAAGTATTATTTGTTCAAGCAGTATGATGTTTTCGACCTGCTCTCAAATGTTCACAAAATAGATAGGTAGGTAGAATGATACAGGAAAGGCAGGAAAATTTTTAAATTGTTGGATCTGGGTATCTGGGGAAGCTTCTGGGGATATGTTGAATTACTCTGTATGGTGTTTGTAATGTCTTTGCAATGTCCTAAGACTTTGCAATTATTTCATAATAAAAAGTTGTTTGAAAAGTCATTGTAAAGAAATTAAAAAAAAACAAAGAAAAACAAAAAATAAATAAAGTAAAATAAAATAAATAAATTTTTAAAAAGTCATTGTATGGGCTTAACAGAAGATTAGATAGTGCAGAAGAAAATATCAGTAAATTTCAAAACCAGACAATAGAAACAATACAAACTAAAGCATAGAAATAAAGGTTGAAAAAATGAACATAGCCTCAGTGGTCTTTGAGAAAATATCAAGCAGCCTAATAAACATGTAATCAGAGTTGTAGAAAAAGAGAAGAGACAGGATGGCACCCAAAAATTACTGAGGAACCAATGTCCAAGAATTTTCAAAATTTGATATAAAATATAAACATACAGATCCATGAAGCTCACAAACCACAAGAATAAACATGAAGAAAACCACACCGAAAACATGAGCACATCATGATCAAATTGCAGACAATCAAGAATGAAGAGAAAATCCTTAAAACAGCTGGTGGATAAAGACATGTTACAAAACAGGGGAAAATGATAAAATGACCTTTAACTTTTCAACAGAAACAAAGCCAGAAAACAAAGTGCTTGGGGGAAATGTCAACTTAGGATTCTATATTCAGAGAAAAATTTCCTATGAAAATTGAAAAGAAGGTAAAAGAGGCATTTTTAGGCAAAGAAAACATGAAACCATTTGTTACCAGTAGGCTTCATTATAAAAAATGTTAAAGGAAGCTTTCAGATTGAAGAAGAATGATACTAGTTATAAACCAGATTTTTACATAGAAATGAAAAAACATCAAAAATGGTAAATATAATTAATTTTCCTTTTAAAAACTACTTAAAATATTATTGAATCTTTAAAGCAAAATTAATAAATAAAAATTGCAGAAGAAAAAAATGGTGAAAGTAAAATATGGCAACAAAGGAACAAAGTGTAGGAGCAGATAAATGGAAGTACACTGCTGTAAGTTTCTTAAATTACATATGATGTATATAATAATATTATTCAAGGGTAGACTGTAAAAAGACAGATGTTTTATATAAACTCTAGAGCAACCATTTAAAAATGCATAAAGAAATGAATATAAAATACAATGGAGGATATAAAGTGAAATATTAGAAAATAAATAAATCCAGGAGAAGACAAATTAAAAAAGAGAAAGAAATTAAACAAAGATCATATGGGACAAGAAGAAAACAAATACCAAGATGGTAGAGTTAAACCCAAATATATCAATAACTACATTACATTGAAATAGACTAACCCCACCAATTAAAAGACAGAGATTATCAGGATAGATAAAAACAAAAACAGGAACCAAATTCTAACTTGAAATATAAAGACTCGGGCATGTTAAAAGAAAAAAGTGGGGAAAAGATGCATCATCTAAACACAAATCATAAGAAAGCTGGAATGAAGTTATTAATATTAGAGAAAGTAGACTTTAGGATAAGGATTTAACTTGACATAAAATAGAGAGGGACATTCCATATGATAAGAGGGGCTATCCATCAAAAAAGACATAATACTAATTGTGATTGTAAATAATAATGGAGTATCAAATGAAACAAAACTAACAGTACTGGAAGAAGAATTTAGAAAATCTACAATTATAGTTGGAAACTTCAAAGATCCTCTCTTATTAATTGATAATAGAAGTAGGCAGAAAATCAGTAAGGATGTAGAAGATTTGAGCAACCCTATCAACCAACTTGAACTACTTGGCATTTACAGATAACTACAACAACAACATTCTTTTCAAATGCACAAGTGCACAAGATAAATCATATACTAGGCCATTTAAAAAACTTAATAAACTGAAACTATTTAAGTCATTCTAAACACAATGTATTACATTAGAAATTAATAACAACAGAAAAATCTGAAAAATACAAAATATTTGGAAAACAAGCAAAAATACTTTTATAATCCATGGTCAAAGAAGAAATCACACAAGTAACTAGAAAATATTTCTAACTGAATCATAATGAAATGCCAGCATATCAAAATTTGTGGGATGTAATTAAGTAGAGGGAATTTTATGTTTTAGCAGCTTAATCAGAGAAGAAAGATTGAAGTTAATGATTTAAGAATCCATTGTAAGAAGCTAGTAAAAGATGTGCAAAGTAAACCCACAGCAAGTCAAAGTAACAAAATAAAAAATATAAGAGCAGAGATCAATGAAATAGAAAACAGAAAAAAATAGAACAAAACTAATGGAACCAAATGTTGATTCTTTAAAAAGATCAATATAATTGAAAAACATCTAGCTACACTGATCAAAAAAAGGATAAAACACAAATTACCAATATCAAAGGGAAAAGGGAGACATAAGTACAGATCCTGCAGAAATTACAAGAATAAATACAGACTATCGGGAACAATTTTGTGCCAATACATTCAATAACTTACATGAAATGGACACATTCCTTAAAGCACAAATTAATAAAACCTATCTAGGAACAAATGGAAAATCTGAATAGCCCCATATATTTTTAAAAATTGAATTGTAATCTAATATTTGCCAAAAGGAGAACTCCAGACACAAATAGCTTCACTGTTGAATCCTATTAAATGTTTAAGGAACAAATAATGCTGATGTTAAAAAAAATCTTTCAGAAAAAAGAGAAGAGAAGATTTCCCAAATCTTTTTGAGTCCAGCATAATTATGAAACTAAAATCAAAGATATTACTAAAAAAACACAACTACAGACCAATATTTCTCATTAATATGACACAAAAATCCTTAATAAAAAATTAACCAATTGAACACATAATAAACAAAAAATATATCATGACAAAGGAATATCAGGAATAAAAGTTTGGTTTAATATTCAAAAATTAATATATGCAATTTACCACATTAATAGAATAAAGGCCAAAATATCATAGAATGATTTCAATAAATGCAGAAAAAGGTGAGTTTTTTTTACAAATTTAACTTCCTTTCATGATTATTAAAAAAACTTCATAGTAAACTAAAAATAAATGAATACTTCCTCAATCTAATAAAATGTAACTATGAAAACCATCCAACCAAAATCATACTTGGTGGTAAAAAAAAAAACAAACAAAAAAAAAAACTTTACCCCTAAGAGCATAAACATTGACTGCTCCCACTTCTTTCATTCAACATTATAATGGAAATAATAGCTAATGTATCTAGGCGAAAAGGGGAGAAAGGCATATAGATTGGAAAGGAAAACTATTTTTACTTGCAGATGACAAGATTATGTGTAGAAAATTCTGAGGAATCTATAAGAAATGTACAACTAGTTAATGAATTTAGCAAAATCACATGATACAAGGTCGGTATAAAAGATAAATTGTATACATACATACTAGCAACAAGAAACAGGAAAATGAAATTTAAAACTGTACCATTTATAGTAGCATCAAAAAAACAAATATTCTTAGAAATAAATTTAACAGGAATATATGTACCAGTCTTCTAAACTAAAAACTACAAAACATTTCTGAGAGAAATTTGCAACCTAAGTAAATGGAGAGCTAAAACCTGTTCAGGGATTTAAAGACTTAATATTGGTTTAAGAGGTCAGTTCTCC
>PVKH010044073.1:0-10640 GCA_004027955.1 Chaetophractus vellerosus | reverse complement strand
CCACGGGCAGGGCAGGTCACCTGCAAATCGAGCACAGCCAGCCACCCGCGAACTGAAAAGCCGGCCGTGATGGAAGCAGAAGCCGCCCACAAGCGGGGAAAGCCGCGCCTGCGCAGTGACCAAGTCTCGGCGCGTCGCCGCAACGGGGGGGAAGGGGAGATATGTAATAAAATAAATAAATCTTTAAAAAAAAAAAAAATGTTGTCAATTGAGCTGGTTAATTTAAGTCCCACTTAGTCATGGTGTACCATCTTTTTTATATGTTGTTGGATTTGGTTTGTTATATTTTGTTAAAGACTTTTGCATCTATGTTCTTCTCAGGTATTGAGCTGTAGTTTTCTTTTCCTGTAATGTTTTTGTCTGCCTTTGGTAGTAGAGTAAAACAGGCCTTGCAGCTTTTGTTGCAATGTGAAGTTTGTGAAGAACTGGTAGTGAAGATATCTAGACCTGGTGTTTTATTTGTAGGAAGGTTTTAAATTACTAAGCTTTTTTCTTGTTATGGTTGTATTCATAGATTGCATTTTTTCTTTAGTCAGCTTTGGTAATTTCTATCTTTCCAGGAATTTTCCACTTAAGTTCATAAAGTGTTTTTATAATATTCTCTTATAATCCATTTAATTTCCCTAGGGTTTTGATCTACCTTCTTGAATTCCTGATTTTGCCCATTTGTGTCTTGGCTAAAATTTGCCAATTTTGTTTATCTTTTGAAAGTACCAATTTTGGTTTTATTGATAATCCCTGTTGTTTTTCTGTGTTCTATTTCACTGATAACTGCTCTAATCCATATCATTTACTTCCTTCTGCTTGCTTTAGGTTAATTTGCTCTTTCTTAACTACTTTACTCAGGTGCAACATTAGATGATTGGTTTGAGACTTTTTGTGTTTTCTAGATTGCCTTTGAAGCTATTAATTTCCCTCTAAGCACTGATTTATCTGCATCCAAAAAACCTTGTTATGTTATGCTTCTTTTGTTGTTCAGAGCAAAATAATTTCTAATTTTCTTTGTAAATAAGCCTTTGACTCATGGGTTACTTAGAAATTGTGCAATTTCAAATTATCTAGGAATTTCTCAAATTATTGTTCATTTCTTATTTGATTTTAATGTTGTTTGATTTCAATTCTTTTAATTCATTGAGATTTATTTTATGGTCCAGTACATGGTCTATTGCGGACAATGTTCCATATGTATTTGAAAAGTATGTTTACTTTCCTGTCACTGGGTAGAGGAATCTATGTATATTTATAAAAGGTAAGTTAGTTGATAGTGGTGAGCAAGTCTTCTATAACTTTTCTGATTTTCTGCCCAGTTCTTCTGCCCAATATTAATTTTTCAAATTTAGATATAAAATTCCCCATTATTGTTGATTGACTAATTCTACTTTCAGTTATTTCATTTTGTCTTCAGTTATTTTGGAGCTCTTTTGTTAATTTGTACACATTTATAATTGTTACATATTCATAATGGATTGACCCTTTTATTATTAGGTAATATTCCTTTCTATTACTAGTAATACATTTTGTCTTAATGTTTATTTTGTCTTAAAAGAAAATAGTCACTTTAGGTCTCTCTTTGTGACTGTGGGCATGGTATATCTTTTTATTATTTTTCTTATTTTTCCATCCTTTTACTTCTATTAACATCTTTGAATCAATAGTCTGTCTCTAATAGACATAATATAGTTGGATCTTGCTTTTTTTATCCAGTCCAACAACCTCTGTCTTTTGATATGAGTGCTCAGCCTATTCATATTTAATGTATTGATTTGATTTGACATTTTGCTATTTTTTTTCTGTATATCTCATCATTTTTTGTTTCTCTGTTCCTCCTTTATTGCCTTCTTTTGTGTTCCATAAAAATTTTTAGTGTAACATCTTAACACATCTTAAATATTACTACGTTTGTTTGTTACTTGGTTTATGGTTTCTCTACCAATTATTTATCACACTCTGCCTCAGATTAATATTAATTCAATTCCTGTAAAATAAAAACACTTTGTTCCAATATAACTTTGTTGCTCCAATGTAGCTAAATTGTGCTAGTGTTGACATATAATTACATTTAAACCCACATGTATGATGTTACACTTGTTATTTTATTTAATTACATTGTTTAAAGAAGTTAAGGGACTGAAAGAGGAAAAAAAATGTATGCATATAGTACTTTATATTCTCTGTGCTTTTCATTTCTTCTGTGGATTTGAGTTGTCATGTAGTGTCTTTTCCTTTAAGTCCAAATAACTTTATTTAGAATTTCTTGTAAGACAGGTTTTATGGCAATAATTCTCTCAGTCTTTATTTATTTTGGAATGTCTTTATTTTCCCTTCATTTTTGAAATGATAGTTCTTCTGGAGATAGATTAGCAGGTTTGGGGGTTTTGGTTTTCCTTAGCACTTTGAATATGTCATGGCCCTGCCAGTTAAGTGTACTGTTGTTCCTCTGTCATTTTCTCTTGCTGCATTCAAAATATTCTATTTTTCTTTATCTTTCAAATGTTGGATTTTGAAATGAGTATTTCTTCATATTTATTCTATTTGAAGGCTGTTGAGCTGCTTGGAACTGCATGTTAGTGTTTTTCATGAAATTTTTACTGTCTTTGACCATTATTTCTTCATATCTTTTTCTGTCTCTTTTTCTCTTTCCTCTCTTCCTGGTGCTTTCACTGCACAAATACTGGCACCTTGATAATGTCCCACAGCTCCCTTAGACTCTGTTCATTTATCTGGAATCTTTTTCTTTCTAGTCCTTAGATTAGATCATTTGTATTGATCTATTCTCAAGCTCATTGATTCTTTCTTCTACCATCTCAAATATGCTGTTACACTCCTCTAGCAAATTTTTCATTACAATTATTTGTATTTTTCAAATCCCAAATCTTCACATGCTTCCTTGTTATGGGTTGAATCATGTCCCCACAAGGACATATTCAAGTCCTAACACTCAGTCCCATGGATATGAACTCTTTGTAAATGGGATTTTCAAAGATCCTATTAAGATAATGCCAAACAGAATCAGGGAGGACCTTAATCCAATATAACTGGAGTCCTTGTAAGCAGAGGAAATTTGGACACAGAGTAAGAGACAGTAGAAGACTGGAGGCAGATGGTCATGATATGGAGGCCGAGAATGAGTTACGAATTTTTGCAAGCCATCACAAGAATACTACAGACTTCAGAGAAAGCATGATTCTGCTGACACCTTGATTTTGGACTTCTAGCCTCCAAAATGAGGAAACAATACCTGACCGTTGTTTAAGCTAAAAAGTCTGTGGTTCTTTGTTACAGCAGTTTACCAGACTAAGGTAGTTTTTTATATAGATTTTATATTTTTATTGAAATTCTTTATTGAGAATTTGTCATCATGCTGTCCTTTAATTATTTAAATGTTTTCCTTTAATTCTTTAACATTTTTGTAATAGCTCCTTTGAAATCTTTATCTTCTATTCAATATCCAGACCCACTCACAGACAGTCTCTAATTGTTTCTTTTACTTCTTTCATGGTTATGGCTGACAATTTCCTTTTCTTTGGTTTTACATAAATTTTTGTTAAAATTGGATATTTTAGGTAATATATTGTAGAATCTCTGGATACTGGTGTTTACCCTTGAGATTTTATAGTTGTTGCCATTTGTTTGTTTGTGTGTTTGTTTAGTAACTTGCCTGGCCTCTTGCCAATACCTCTGTGCCTGCATAGTTTGTCTTGTGGTTATTGGTCATAAGTTTTCTCAAACACCTCAGTCCAATAAATGTTTCTCCTCTGCTAAAGGATCTGTGTGTAGGTTGAGAAGCACTTTAAATTGTATGCTTTTGAGTATGCTTAAGTTTTTACAGCCTACCAGGCCAAATTGTGCCTCTCCTGTGCATGCACACAACCTCCTAGACTGCCTGTGAGGAACATGGCATCAGAGTAGGTAGGCACAATTCTCTCACAAAAAAAAATGGAGAAAGGGCCAAAAGTTGTCTAAGAGACCTGCTTTGGGGGTCAGCAGACCAGGACAGTACTGAGCAACTCCCAGGAATGTGAGGGACAGAGAAGCAAAAACCCTGAATGGGCAACCATGAGTTACTAAACCCCTGTGGCAGCTGGGAAGGATTTCCATCCCCCACCCTCAGGGCATGCAGTCTGGATGAAACCCAAGGACCAATGAGGCTGACTGAGAGGGGAGCTGACATCTTCCCTGGGAAAATGGAGGGTACAGCACAGGGAGGATAGTGGTTTCTCTTCAGTGAATTTGGTCAACAGAGCCACTTTGAATCTTGAGTCTGGTCAGACCAGTAACACAGGCAAGCAGAGGTTGAAAGAACACGTCAGTGGAAAGGTTTTCTGACTAGTTCCACCAGCTGGCCAGCTAGGAAACTGCAAGGAGAAAAATTACTTTTAGGTCACTCTTAACCCGAACTCTTGGGAGAAAATCTGTATCCCATTAGTGAGTCCTTAGCCCTATTTTAAAAACTTAAGCTGGATGATTTTAAAGACTCAGAATAAGTTGAACCAAAAATCAAAGAAGAACCATGAAAAAAACAAAAGCACTAGGCAAGAGAGAGAAATTTACAGTCAGAGTAAATTTGCCAACATACTCAGATGCCCATAATCAGAAAAAAATTAAAAGCAATACTAAGAGACAGGAAGAGATGGCCCAGCCAAAGGCACAAACCAAATATCCTGATGAGATACAAGATTTAAGACAACTAAATGATAGTCATACAAATCTCCTAAATCAATGCAAAGAATTGAAGGAAAATATGAATAAAGAGATAGACTGCCTGTGCCATCTGTAAAGCTTGGGCTCTCTCTTGTCTCCCAGTCACGTCTATGCAGACTTCCAGTTAGTCAAGACTGTGGAGGGCTTATCCCTTCTAGGGATATATTTCCCAAATCTACCTATTAAATGTCTTTTTGCAACCTCTGGCTTGCTAAGCTGCTGGCCTTCCCTGAGGAGTTGCCATCAAGATCAACACTTTTACTGAAAACACTGCTAAGCAAGGATTTTTCACTGTCCCGTCCACAAGAGAAATCTCATCGGCAGTGAAACTGCAGATTTTTCTGACCTGCCTCACCCTGGTAGAATTACTACACAGTTTATGCTGAGAGCAAAGGGAATATCCACAGGCAAAAACACCACTGATTCCCACTGTTCTTACCTGAAGTTCAGTGCTTTTTCATGAATTAACTCTTCTCAATTTCTTCTATGCCTTTGGTAGGTTTTCTGAGCTCTGAAATAGATGTTTTGTCCAGTTTTGTAGTTGTTTTGTGAGGAAAAGATTTGCTGAGCTCTTCATGTTGTCATATCAGAATTCCTGCCTCAGGCATGACTTTTTGATCTAAGGGCAAGGGCTGTCTTATCTCTCTGTTGCTTTAAAGCAAAGAACTGCCATTTTTATGGTTTGTCTTCATTTAAATGAGACTCTGAGAGGAAGCAGTTTCCAGTTTCATTACCTAGTTGAATGAGAACAACTCAGTGGCAAAAACAAGTACCAATTAGCTAAATGAAAAGTTCAAGCTGTGAATTTATCTTCAGGGCAAAGGGCAATGCTTTGAAGGCAACAGTGGGAAGCTATGTATACAAGCAAGACAGAATAGATACTGTGGAGGTCTGACCTGCCTATGTTGTTCATCATAAATTATAGATACAAGTGTAGATAGATTTTATATATATATATATATATATATATATATATATATATATACACACACACACATATACGCTTTGTACATATGTGGATGATATGTGTGTATGCAATAAACAGTCATGTAATTTTCTAGAGTGTAGCTTGGATTGAAAACAAATTAATTACATTGAGTAGCTTACTTTAAACAGATATGGTAATTTTATTTATTAAATAGTTATCAAGTTTAATCTTATTAATTAGGAGTCATATATTTAAGAATAGTTTTCTTCAATATATTGACATCCATTTACCAAAATAAAAATGCTGCCTGTTAAAAAGTAGACAAAGATTTATGGTTGCCAAGAAATTTAAAGATACATAGCAATTCAATTTTTAAAATGGAAAACAATTAAAATTGGAAAAAAAATCAAAGCAATTTTTAAAATCTATTACTACCAAATATTGCCAAAGATGTGGGAAAATCATGGAAACTACATGCTGATGGGAGTATACACTGCTGCAGTGAATTTGGAGAATAATTTGACATTATCTAATGAAGTTTTGGAAAGCACAAATATACAACTCAATAATTCCATTTTTTCCAGGGAGATATATACAAGGCTATGTGTATAAGACTCTGTTCATCATAGTGTTATTTGTAATTGTGAATAGTTTCTATATAGCAATTAAAATGGATGAATTAGACCTAACTATATTAAAATAGATATTGATCAAAACATAGCAATAAGTGAATAAAACAAGTTGTAGAAAGGTATTTAGTACATTCCCATTTATATAACTTTTTAAAAATGTATATTGTTTATGTATACAAATGTAAGAAGTTAAAGTTTAATATTTTTATAAAGTTGAGGTACAGGAACATGCTCCAAATTCACAATAGAGATTGATACTAGAAAGGACATGAGGAGATAATAGTATTACGAAAAAATAGAAAGAGTACTTCATACCTATCAGTAAGTTTTATGAATTTAGAAAAAAATGAAAAGAAGTTAATGCTGTTAAGTCTCATTGACAGTACATGGATGTGGGTTATATTATTCTCTACCGATTTTTGCTTTTTAAAATATCCAAATTTTGAAAATATGGTGAGGTAATGTTGAAAACAAATGAGGCTAGGAAAAACGACTGCATGATGTACCCATCCAAATTTCCAACTAACGATTGGTAAGCTAATAAGTTTTCCAAAGTATTATCTTAAGTAATATGTAGGCAAAGGATGATTCCAAAAGAACTGCATCTATACCAACTTATCTATTTTGCATATTACCTTAGTTTGCTAAAAGCTGTTGGGAGCAATTTACCAGAAATGGGTCATCTTTATAAAAGGAATTTATTAAGTTAAAAGCTTACATTACTAAGACTGTGAAAACATCCAGAAAGAGGCATCATTAGGGATGCTATCTCACCAAAGGTCAGCTGCTGGCAATCCTGTACTCTTGCCACATGGCAAGACACAGTGACATATCTCTGCTCTGGGTCTCTACTCCAGGCTTACTTTGTCCCCGAGCTCAGCTGTGGGCAATCAAGCATATAACTTGTCTCTCCCCTTTCCTCTGGACCTCCTTTCTTTCAGTCTCCATGCCTTTGTGCTCCACTGATTCCAGGCTCTGGCCTCCAGGACCTCTCTTTCAGCCTCTCAGTGTTTCTTTGTCTCTGAGGCTTTTTCTCTGTGTGTTTCTGTGTTCAGTCCTCTATTTATAAAGGACTCAAGTAAGAGGACCAAGACCCACTGAGCCCACCTCACTGAAGTAATCTAATCAAAGAGAATCGATTAGTTTCAAGAACCTGATCCTTTCTGGGATCCACAAAAAGCTTCAAACTGTCACACTTATGTCAATATATTATTTACATTTAGCATGGGCCACCCCACAGAATGTGAATGCATTTTCATAAAAAGCCAATTAAAGCAAAACGTCACCTATCATCTCATCTTCAAAAGAAATATACCTTCACAAAATCTAGTTAAGTTATAGGTTTCTTGTATTCCTCTGATAGTTAAAAATGAAATGCTACACTAGCAGTACTCTGACAATTTGCCCCCATTGCCCAGTCCTCCACAAAGACTCTCCTGCCATATCCAACACCCTATTCCAGACCAGACTCTAACCTAGAAAACAAAATTTTTGTGTCCAAAGAATTGAATATATAATTTAAGTCACTTTGGATATATTAAAGACTAGCTTTTTGGTCTTAAAGCATGTGTATTTTTTAACCTATATTAGGGCTCATGAGATCTGTGTCACAGCTCTGAATTTGTAGTTTGGAAATCTTGGCCTTTTCTCTAAGGAGGCAAAGGGGCAAATAACTGGAGGTCCTTCAAGACATGAAATGTGTGTCAAGTTCCTGGGATAAAGTCACTTAAAAACTGTACCACAATTTCCTCATCTTTAAAATACTTACTAACCACTCCAGAAGGCTTAGTATAATATTAGAAGAGACAATACATATAAAGTGCTTTGAATAGTTATATGTATAACATATGTTATATGTAACAGATGTTAGCTTTGATAACTATCATCATCATCCTCATCATCACCATCATCATACTATTATTATTATCTGTGACATATAGTTTTTAATCTTTCCTTAAAACTCCAAACCACCAAAATAAAAATGCATGCACATTTAAAATTATTTTTATAAGGATTTAAATTGCAAAAAGACTGCATATTGCAGAATTCATTTTTGTTTCTAAATTTATTTTAATTTACCTAATGCTTTCTGCCTTACAAAATAAAATTATTTCAGTCAGTTACAGAGTACAGTTGTATAGTGACTTCTATATCTAATACAGGATTTTTGTGACTGTTCTCTAGCACTGTTGATATTGATGGACATTTTGAATATGTGGATTCAAATGGTGATTTTTACCACTCACACTGGCATGTGGTAAAAAATATATAGATAGAAGGATTGTGGGAAGATGATTTCAGACTGGGTAGGCAGGGATCAAATCTTTCATAAAAACAATGGAGAAAAAGCCAAAGACTGTCTGAAGGACCTGCTTTGGTGTCGGCAGACCAGAACAATGCTCACAACTCCCAGGAAGGTGAAGGATAGAGAGATAAAGAACCTAAAATAGCAAACATAAGTTACTAAACCCCTGTGGTGGCCTGAAAGGGCTCTCCTACCCCCACCCCCTGCTGACTGAGAGAGGAACAGACATCTTCCTCCCTGTCAGCTGTTACAAGAGAAAAGGAAGAGGAAGTCACGGGGCTTTTCTTCAGTAAATTAGGCAACAAAGTCTGCTTTGAATCTTGGCTCTGGCCAGCCCAAAGCACAGGAAAACACAGAGATTTCCTCTCTGTGGAAAGGTGCACTGACGATCTCCATCTACTGGCTGGTCTGGAAATTGCATGGACAAAAACTGCTTTTGGTTCTCTCTGTATCCTAACTCCTGGGAGAAAATCTGCACCCCATTAGTTAGTCCCTGTCCTAATTTTGATCATTTAAGCAGGGCAATTTTAAGCGCTTATAATAAGTTGAACCAAATATCAAAGAAGAGCTGTGGGGGGAAGATTAAGCAAGAGAGTGAAATTAGCCATCAGAGTAAATTCACCAACATATTCAAATGCCTAGACATCAACAAAAAATTACAAGCCATAATAGGAAACAGGAAGGGATGGCCCAGCCAAAGGAAAAAAAAACAAATATCCTGAAGAGATACAGGATTTAAGGCAATTAATCAATGATAATCACACAACTCTCCTAAATCAATTCAAAGAGCTGAAAGAAAATATGAACTAAAGAGATAAAGGATATTAAGAAGACACTGGGTGAGCATAAAGAAAAATTTTAAAGTCTTCAGGGAAAAGAAATAGACCTTATGGGAATGAAAGGGGTGAGGGATGAGATTAAAAATTTATCCAAGGCACATAAGAATAGATTTGAATTGCTCGAAGCAAAACATCTGAACTGGAAAAGACAGAAGAGAAAGAGAAGAAAATGGAAAAATGGAATAGGTTCTCAGGGAACTGAATGACCACCCAAAATGCACAAACATATGCAATATTGGTGTCCCAGAAGGAGAAGAGAATGGAAAAGGGGCAGAAAGAATATTTGAGGAAATAATGACTGAAAACTTTCCAACCCTTATGAAAAACATAAATATCACTATCTAAGAAGAACAGTGCACCCCAAAGAGAATAAATCCAAATAGACCTACTAGGAGACACCTACTATTCAAAATTACAAATATCAAAGATAAAGAGAGGATTCTGAAGGCAACAAGAGAAAAGCAAAGCATCACATACAAAGGAATCTCAATAAGATTAAGTGCCAACCTCTGATCAGAATCCATGGAGGAGAGGAGAAAGTAGTACAATGTCTTTAAGATACTGAAAGAGAAACACTGTCAGCCAAGAATTCTGTATCTGGAAAAACTGTCCTTCAAATGTGAGGGTTCAAAATCTTCACTGACAAGCAAAAACTAATAGAATATGGTACTAAAAGACCAGAATTAAAAGTTACTAAAAAGAGTGCTGCAGTCTGAAAGGAAAAACTTAGGGCAAAAGACTTGGAGAAGAATATAGAACTATTAGGAAGGGTAGATTAAAGACAGACAATAGTATGATATGACAACAGAAAGCCAAAGGACAAAATGGATGAAGTAATGTCTTTACAGTAGTAACATGGAGTGTTAATTGTTTGAACTCCCCAATAAAAATACATAGACTGATAGAATGGATAAAAAAATATGAGCAAATGATATGCTGTCCACAAGAAACTCACCTCAGGCATAAGGAATTGATATCAGTATTGGATAGACCATCAGGACAGAGAATAAGTAAAGAAACAGAGAGCTTGAATAATATGAAAAATGAACTAGACCTAACAGATATCTATAGAGCATTGCACCCCAAAACAACAGGATATACAATCTTCCCAAGTGCTCATGGATCCTTCTCCAAGATAGATTATATGTTGCATCACAAGACAAGTCTCCATAGATTTTAAAAGATTGAAATTATACAAAACACTTTCTGGACATCAATAATAGATGGAAAAGGGA
>PVKH010044072.1:0-10655 GCA_004027955.1 Chaetophractus vellerosus | reverse complement strand
GGTTTGAGTTTGATTTAATTATGAATTCCAAAAATATAGATTAGATTATGTTTGTAAACTAATCTGTTCATCTGGGCATGATTAAGTTATGAGTAGGGCGTTAACTGCCACGTCAGTGAGACGTTGAGCCCCACCCCTCGGTGGGCATGGTCTCAAGTATAAAAGGCTAGATAAGAGGCAGCAGAGGAAGCAGATTGAGTAAAGCAGATTGAGAGAAGCAGGATGAGAGAAGCAGAGATTTGGAGATTTGAGAAGCAGTTCTGATGTTGGAGTGAGCCGTTCGCCCGATAGTCTACAGCTGGCCTTGTGGAGAGACGCAAAGCATAGAAAGCCTCATGGTCTACAGCTGAACTCGTGAAGGAAACAGAAGCTAAGCCTGGAGAGAAACGCAGCCCGGGAACAGAGGAACCCGGAAGCCTGAACCCTGGAGATGTCGGCAGCCATCTTACTCCAACATGTGGACTTTGGTATGGGAAGAAATTTATGCTTTGTGGCCTGGTAACTGTAAGCTTCTACCCCAAATAAATACCCTTTATAAAGACCAACCAATCTTTGGTATATTTCAAAAGGCACGCCTGTGGCTGACCAAAACAACTTTAGATCTATGATTGGCTAGAATGCAATTTTATATATGAAGGTTTAAAAAATATGAACCTTATTCTTTGACATTTTTAAGTTTTTCATATAATACACAGACAAATGTACATTTTTAAGAGAGTAGGTGGTTATGGAGCACATCTCAATTTTTACTGCTGTAGAATTCCAAATGAATTGTACATTTTAAAATTCATTTCCTCTGATATGTTTTACAACATCATGTGCTTAATACACTTGTGGCAATTGGATAGTTTATTAATTTGAACTATAGCACCATAAAAAAAAATCTAGCTAAATGGAAGAAGGTAAGAATGTGGCCAGATAATATTCATAAACAAGGTCTTAGCCCTGAGTGTTATTTGAATGATTTTCAAATAATTTGCTTTATTCAACCTAAACTCCTATAATTTAAGTGATTATTTGCATGAATGACAATCATCCTAATGTCTACACTGTTGAAAAAGAGTATTATTTTGTTGAGATGTTGGAAAATATTTAGTAATGCCAGAGGCAAAATATTCAAGGTGATTTAAAAAAAAGACACTTTGAATGCTTATATCTTACGCAGATATTATTTGGTCATGGCCAAAAAGAATTTAAGTAAAAAAGCACAGCAGAAGGTATGGCTAAATTATAAATACAATGTGCTACAATAATATATAATATTATATAATAGATATTAACCAAAGAGGGGGAAATCCATATTTCAGTGAAATTGAGGATTCATAGTGTTAAAACCTATTAAATCTTACAGCATGTCTGCCACCTCAGCAATTCAATAATATTGGACTTGTGGCACCTATTGCTCTTCTCAGCCCTTCTCTGCCTCATGTCCAAAGACCAGAAAAATAGTATCAGGGAAGACTTCACTTCAAAATAGTTCACTATATTTTTTAAACATTTTGGGATAGCATGGTGGCATGGTGGCATATTATATTACAGAAAGTTCTTAAACACTGTAGTCACCACATATATCTCTTACTACCTCTGTGATCTGTGCCAGGGTATTGTCCCTGGGCTCAGACTCTTTGATGGTTATGATTATATTTACCTTATTACCTCATAGTGATTAAAGGAAATAATCTATGTCAAATGCCTAGCATAGTGTCTGGCATATAATAGACCTTCAATATTAGTTCATTAGTTCAAGATTAATTTATTTTATTAACCTTGCACCCCCATTATTTTTATAACCCAGCATATTTATTGCCACCTGAATAGACAAGACTGCTTCTCTCTGCTCCCATTTCTGACACATGAAAATTGAGAATTACTCTGCCAAAGAGGCAGAGTGATTAGCACACCTAACACTCTTTATCACTTTGACACAAGCAATCCTTTGACCTCACTGGAACCTACCATCCATTGATTAAGCCAACTACCTACTATTTTACTCTTCTCTTGTCCTAACTTCTTCTCTACCCAGCTCAACTGTCATACTCTATCACTATACTCACTTTTTTACATATACTCTCAAGTGTTTTGCACCTTTTGCTTCATATTTGATTGGAAAAACTTCAGGCCTGATTAAATCCTTTGTCCACCTACTCTGCATCTACCTACACGCATATAACTTGATGTAGGTGGAGAAAAACAGACAACCGTACTTATTAGCCATCTTTAAATTCATGACTTAAAATTCAGGTGGGCCATTGGAGTTGCTTAGCAGGCATACTACTTTCCCCCCTTTTCTAGATAATTAATCCTGCCTTCTCCTCTTTTTTGAAATCTCTAATATCACATCTTCTATCTTCATTCTCAAATGATGACTCATGAAATAGAAGCACATCTACCCAATTACGTGCAGACTCTATGTTCATATTTTCCATCTTCATACCTTTTACTATGGATGAACTGACATTGCTTTTATCTAAGACCACCACGCCCAGTTGTTTGCCAGAGTATATCCTTCTTGCATACTCAAGGACTATTGTTCTAGCAATTTTTTTCCTTTCTACATCATCAGTTGTCTTCTCTTCTGGATCATTCCTAATAGCATGAAATATCCTCTATTATTTCTTATATCTTTGAAAAAGTTTCTCTCTTGATTCTACTTCTCCCTTCTGCAACTGCCTATTTTTCTCTTTTCCTATGCAGCAAAACCCCTTGAAATTTTTATTTATACTTGTTGCATCTAATTTCATTCCTACCTTTCTCTCTTGAAGCTCCTCCACTGAAACTGTTTTTGTTAAGGCCACTGATGGCTTCTTTACCTGTAAATCCTCGCGTCAATTTTCAGCATTCACCTTCCGTAACATATCAACAGCATTGGCTTCTAGGACACACCAGTCCCTGATTTTCACACAGGCCATTGCTTCTCAGACTCCAATGCTAGTTCCTCATTATGACCCTGACTTTTTGACATTGGAACAGTCTAAGACACTCTCACATTTAAGGGATTGGCAGAGGAAAAGGGCAAGATGGAAATGAGAAGAAAAGATAAAGGAGGCAGGAGGTCAACAATGAGAGAATGATCCTGTGGAACAAAGGGAAGAGTGTTTTAAGGATGATGGTCAGTGAATTCAGAGGAGTGACTTTAAGTAAGACAATGACTAAAAAGTGTATCTTGAATTTGACAATGAAAGAGTCAGTGGTGTCCCACCTGCATTCAGATAATTCACGGGGAAGATTTACATATTCTTTCTGATAGGCAGAGCAATTTAAGATTTAAATCTGGATGAGATTGTGTGCGCGCACACACGCACACACGCTCTGTTCCTTATTTTTGGATGAAGGCACCCAGGCCCAGCCCAGAGAAGTTGTGTCTTCTGACAATCACCCAGCTATAAATAGAGCAGAAACTGGAACTCACATCTCCTTCCAGTGTTCGTCCCAGCACTTAGTGTAAATGCAGTTTCAGAGGTCTTGATTATCAGGTTTTTCAGCTGACAGCAGATTAGCAGCAGCAAATTGGGGGTGTGATAAAGGCAGGCACACTGACAGCAATAAAAAGTGACAGCTGACTGACAGCTTGACAACAAGGGAGGAGAGATATAAACTATTAAATAAAAAAGAAAAACAACAAATATGAGAAGTGAAAAAACATAGCAGCCTGGAGCCATTCTATGGCAGGGCAGGCAACCCTGCACATCTTGAGAGCCCCTGCAGACATTTCTCCATGACTGTACAGCTTGTACATCAAAAGGATGACTGTAATTTATTAAGAAAGATTAAATGTTGTCTAGTGAATTCTGTTTAAGGATGTAGGGAACTGCATAGCCCACTTTTGGCTGAAATTATAAATGACGGCAAACAGAAGGAAGTGTCATCCTTTCCTTAAGAAGGTGTGTGAGTGCAGGTTTAATATCCTTAATCTTTGGAAAAAATGAACAGAGGACATTTCAATAAGCTACGTTTTTAAGATCTTCCTGACTAGAGTTTTTTCATTGACTGAATCTCCCCTTTTTGCTGGGGTGCATGTACTGACTACTTCTATACCGAAGGCACCCAGTCTGACCAGATGATTTATGGTCAACAAAGCAGATTTTCCAATATTAATACTAGGAGTCAATAAGATCTCAAGATTGGTGGGATGAGACTCATGACTGGAATGTATAGCAAAGTAAGACTACTCTGTGTTAAAGGATATTGGGGAGATCGAAAATTGAACAGATCTCACTGTGCTTTTCAAGAAGGTATATTTCATTTGAAACTCCATGGTGCTGAGGATGGGTGTGTAGTGGAAAGAGAAAAGAAAGAATCCTGCAGGCTGCTGCGCTAGATACTAGAGGAAGCCAGTATTTTGCTTATCTAGATTATGTAATTGGCATAAAGGCAAGGCCTAGCAAAACTAGGGAATTTTAAATATCCAGACCTTTGCGCAAGTCTCATTCTTAGGAAATCAGAACATCTGAGGAATATGCAACTTCTTTCCTGACAATGTCATCTTAAAAGGTAGAGCTCACCACAATAACTAACCCTAATTTATTCTTACTTGCATTGTGCTAATCATTTCATTCATGTTTTAGCTTTTTATCCTTCCAACAACTCCATAAGGTATTTCCCATTTATAGTTGAAAAACTCAGACATAGAGAATTTAAGTAACTTGTCCAAGGTAACACAGAAAGTAAAAGTAGAACTAGACAGCACTCCCCGCCCCCCACCCCCAACCCTATTTTAGAACCCAGACTCAACAATCTTGCTATACAGCCTCTTCCCCAGAGAGAGATCCTGGTCCCTGATACTTAATTCTGACCAGTGAAGAACAACTGCTTAATCAAACAGAACTGACAGGAATGCTGAATGAATGTGTCATGGTGATGGTAAGAAAGAAAGAACTCAAGGCTTTATAAATCTAGCACACTTTTAAAGGCTGAAGAAAAGAGAATGCACATAATGGCCAGAAATGCTGAAAAAGAAGACAGCTCAAGAGGAATGAGAAACTTGAAAAGAGAATCCTAACAAGAACATTGAAAATGGTCCTAAAGGAGCAGAATTGAGGGAAGACTTTAGTAGACAAGACATATGTGAGACCACTCCCCCCCTTCTAGTTATGTTACAAGGTGGTGACTACCCATCAAATTAGATGTTAAGGATGGAGTAGACTGCATCTGCACTGTATCAGACTTCTATTTGCCTTTACTACGGGATTTGTTACTGAGAGAGTATCCATGATTTTCATATTACTCGATTGCCCCTTGTCCCAACAAATTGGACATTGTAAGAATGTATTGTAGAAATACAGTGAATTACTTGGTGGCATCCCCTGTCTTTGAAAAAGGTCATGTCTCCCCATGGAATTCCGTCAGGGAGTCATGAGTAGGGAATATCAAAGTGTATATCATCTACTTCAAATGACATTCCGTTGGAGTAAATGTGAAGAGAGACAAATGCTTAAGCTGTCAAGGCTGGTACTTGTATATATTTGTCACTTGCCTCCTTCTCAGTCCCATTATATGGTGAAGAAAGAGTTTAAATTTGTTCATTTTGATTACACCTTAATTGCTGTAAAAAGGTCAAGTGGGTATGTTCCCAGTGAAAACAAAACAAAAAAAAACCCACTCATTTATTTACTTGTTAATGAGGGTGTGAATTTTTTTTATGCCCTTAGGAGTTTAAGTTTGGACTTTGAACAAATGGAGACAAGTATATTTAGATTGAGAAATATGACTTTTATTTGGGTTTCAGGTTCAATTTTTTCACCACAGAGAACATCTAGTATCAACCTGGCTGATGACTACTAGGGAAAGAATTTCATTTGTTTCTGTGATCATTTTACTGTCTATTCCTATTTTCCACTATAGTCACTTGTTGTGAGTTTCCTCATTCCATAGTAGATTATACATCCTGGAAGAGGGATTACATAAAGAGCTTCTCTGCTTTCCCAATTCCTACATTTTTGACAGCAAAGGAGGGAGGAAAAAGATCTTGGTCATTTGGGGCAATCTTATTTATTGAAACCGGTAAGTATTTCTCTGTCCATTTCTACCCACCTTCTCCATGTAGCTAAAATGTGAAGTCAAAATAGAAGTTTATGGACTTTGCCTAACTAATTTAGAAACAAAAATGGGGACTTTTAAAAACAGTGTGAAAACTTTAAATGAAAACTCTCAGGCTGTGCAAACAAAGGCAAGGAGCCTAAGGGCTTTTTGAAGAATTCTTATTAAAGAAAACACTATTTTACATTGCAAAGCAGATGTGTCAGAAAACAACAGCAGATCTGTAATTTGAGAATTTGTGGATTGATAGGACAGAAGGCAGCCCCCATGCCTCCCCACTGAAAACTTTTTGTTTTCTTTCCTCAGAAATTCTGCATTCAGGGGTGTTGAAGGGAACACCTTAATCTTCTTACCACATGTGGTCATTTTTCTCAGTTAATTTGAGAAAGTATTGGTATTCGACATATTGGTAAATCTACTACCTTTACTCTATGAAGTAATGAAATGGGAACCATCTTTCTGAATATTAATTTAGGCCTGAACTAGAAAAAGAAAAAATTTGCTTTTTCATATTTAAGCATATCCATCTTCACAATTATTTTGGTTGTTGAAAATGAATGTGAAAATGTTTTCCCTTTGATTGTCATCTTTTAATTATATTACAGAATCACTGTACCTGTACTGAAAAACACCCTTGGTAAATTATTCCAGAGTTTTACACCACTCACTCACTGTCAAGAAATCTCTTGTATATCTAATCCAAATCTTTCATGCTGCATTAATGTAGCCATCTTCCTCTCCTTGTAAGAAGAGACAGTTTGGTTGTCAGCATATCAAATCCCTTTGTTGGCCTGAACAAACTCTTGCTTACTCAGAAAATATTTTAATGAAATTATCATCTATGTTAACACCTAATTACAATAGTTATATATCTGCTCTCTTGAACATATGCCCTAGCAACATACTATAAAGTAAGGGATTCCTCTCCCCACCACTCCAAAAGGAAGTGCTCTGAATTCAGCAGCAAAAACAAAATGTGTGCCTTTCTTTATAGAAAGAGTTACCCCTGTCTTCCCCAAGGAGAGAGAAAATTTGACTTGATGGTACATCAAAGACTCAATGCCCATTTTATAAGTCCTACCCTGAGATAAATTTGGGAGGTAAGATGCAAAGGACACAATCTGCAGAGTAGAGAAATGACTGAAAACCAGAAAACATACACAGCTAGGGATTACATCATTAGCCCTGAAAAAGTCATGGAGCAGGACTGCTAGAAACTGGGGATAAATTAATGACAAACTAAAAGCACTGTGGAGGAGAATTCAGCAAAAGGTCCACTTAGATTCTTTTCTCCTTAGCAGCCCCAGAGGACATCACCATGCTTCCCATAGTGCAATGACTGATCGTGGGTACAGAGCCATCACAGAAAGAAAGATATATTATATACTTTATTCATTATATGAGGGATATGTACCACAATTGCTAGAAAGATTTCACATAATTTAGTTTAATGTTTAAAGGATTAACTTTAGTTATCTTTTCACAAAGTCACTAATTCAGAGCATTCATTTTCCATAATGCTGAATAAAAGATAGGCGTGAGCAGTAAGGTGTACAGGAATTCCAGTTTGGCTTCTACCACTGTGCAACCTAGGGCAAATCACTTAACCTCCCAGAACTTCAGTTTCTCTATCTGTGAAATGGAAATTGAAATTGTACCTCCCACTTAGGTTTATTATGAGAATTGAGATAACTATCACAATGTCTGAGTAAGCGCCTACAATCTGATAAGTGTTGAGTAAATGTTAGTGACTTTATTAATACGGTCATCATTGCCACTTTGATTATGTGTTGGCAGGTGTTTTTGGAAAGCTCATCCCTTCCACATGGGCCCAACCTCAATAATAGGGGAAAACAAAATTCTTGAAAGGATCTAAAGTATACTACTGAGTCACATAATGCCAGAGACTGTCTTATAGCCTACCAATCCCCATGATGGCAACCAAATGGTGTAGATTAGCAGTGTGAGTGCTGTGTTATATGACAGGGAAAGTCACATGTGTCACAGTCAACTGCCTGACACCTATAGTGTGTACACATTCCACATTCATGTTAAACGTTGATGAGTGATCAGTACAGAAATAATTTTAGTTGTTCATTGTTCTATTGAAAAAGGCTGTGGAGTGTTAAAGCTTTACATTAAGAAATAAATAATTTGGAATGTAACCTTGAACACTAAGCTACCAGAATAATCTTACCCAGAATGGCTCATTCCCTAAGATATTCCAGATAAAAGATTCTTTATTTAGAAAATTCTTTAAAAGCATGCGTCAAAGTAATTAGATACAATAAAATATACTTACCAGTAATTTAATTCTTTGACGTTTTATCCATGCCTTTGTTCACTCAATATTTACTAAACGCTTACTGTTTGTATGATAATGGGCCATAATTGGTATTCTGTAATATAAAAATAATTTAGACAGGGTCCTTAATCTTAAAGTTAAGAGCTTTGTAGGAATGATAAGCATACCCAGGTGACTTTAAGTACAAGTTAGAAAAAAAGCAATGTGCTTTTTCTATGGCATTTATCAAGTGGTTTTTCTGGGTGTGCACTTTATGTATGCTACTTCTAATCTTTAAAAAATCTTGGAAACTAGGTACTGTTATTCTCATTTTCCAAAGGAGAAAACTGAGGTTCAGAAAGGGGCTGGGTTAGAATGAGTGAGAGGGCAAACTATGAAGAGAGAGAATAGTTACAACCAGATTTGTGACAGTGAGTAATCATTACATCTAGAAAAAAATGTTTACCTTTGACTCAATTATGTGAAGAGGTGATAAGACTAGAATTAAGAGTTAAGGCTAAGGAGTTTGGATTTTAGCTTGTAGTAATTTGGGAGCCACTGTTAGATGAGGAATTTGGTATTAATGCATAGGATATTGTGTGGAAGGCAATGGAATCATGGAAACAATAAAAAAATAAATAAACCAAATAGATTAAACAAAAGTTATTGAGTATTTGATCTAGGGAGGTGGCATACAAATGAAGAGGAGGGAATACACATAAATATACTGATGTGGACTTGGCAAGTAGGTGTGACAATTCTCTGGATGGCAAGAATGTTCAGGGATGATCTTGAAGTAATGATTGTAATAAGGGAGGATATCTGTGCTACTGTAATTGAGGTTTGCTGGGGTAAAGATGGTGAATTCAGAGTTTAATATACTGAATCTGAGATATTGATGGGTCAATTCAATAGAGCTTCTCTTACCTCAGTGTCATCATTTAAAATTTAATATGAATTGTCATATTAAATGGCATTTTAAAAACTTTTGGTTGAATTTGCTCTCTTTTTTTATATATTTGATAGAACTTAAATTGATTTTTCCAAATAAATCCAAAATATCTGTTTCTTGTCATTTGCTACTTAGTCATAAAAATCAAGTACAAAATTTGCAAAAACATCAGATATGTTGAACGCTTTATTTCTGGAGAAGCAGGATTTTATTGAATTTTGTTTCCCTTTGGTTTTTTTCAGTGTTCAATAAGGAAATCATTTTCAGTTATTTTGGATAGAGAGTCATGAGATCAATACAGTGTGATGAGAGAGCAACATGGTTATAGTGCCTAGGAAAATTGACACTGCCAAATAGAGCTGCACTTCAATACCATCTATGCTGCTGATGGTGAGAAAGTTGCTTGACATTTCCCACCTTGTTTTTAGCTTTACTCTAAAATAGGGAGAGTAATATCCGTTTCATTGGGTTGTTGTAAGAATTAAATGAGGTAATTCATGCAAGATACTTGATAGAATGCTTGATCCATAATGAGCATTAAATAAATGGTAGTTATTATTGCCTTTATGTTATATGTTCTCAAAAACCTCTTGTGCTTCCATCAACCTATTTTCAGTTTCTCCTAATTTTCTGTAGGGCCCAGAACTGTGCTCAAAATTGTAAACTGGTGCATCTTAAATAATTTTAAGCACATCACATGATGCTTACTTCATGTCAACCTCCATTTTTTTTTCTTTTTTGAAGCCAGTGTTATTTGCTCTATCACTAACTCACCTTTAACATGCTGCACTGAGTGGCAAAATTCTATTTGGAAATATTGCAAATAATATTAAATATCCACGTACTCTTCTATTGGGTACCCTCCTCATGTATTGTAAGGTTTGTATTGTCACCAGCTATCTGTGAGTGATTAGAAATGATAAGTTTTCTCATACATTTGGTTGCTTTTGTTCTTACTATATGTGACTTAATGTTGCCTACAAATATATATTTTTTGGTAAGCATCTCTATGAATTCTTAATTAAATGATTACCAATTTTTGTTTTAGATGATTCCAATTTTGTGCATCAGTACTATTAAATAAGGCTTTTTTTGTTTTGTTTTGTTTTGTTTAATTTAGCCAGGGTAATAGTGAGACCTTACTGCAAGGAATCTAGTTATAATTTTCTTTGATTAAAGATAAGTTCAATAGTTACACAAACACTTGCCTCTCTTTCTTTTAGTAACCCATATTTTCCTGTCTGTTGTTCTAAGCTGAAACCTTGATCCTGTTTCTTATACAACCATGAAGTGAGAATGATGGATGCCATCTTGCTCTTCCCTAATTTCCCCCTTTGGCACACACACTAAAATTCATATGAAATTAGTTGGCATCAAGAGGAG
>PVKH010044071.1:0-10647 GCA_004027955.1 Chaetophractus vellerosus | reverse complement strand
ATTTTTTATCAATATTATTTTACAGTTTAACATTTGCCTTCTAATATTACTTTATATATATATATAGTTTAACATTTTTATGTAGACAAATCTGTTTATCTTTCCTTTTAAGATTTCTTTCGTTGCTTTTATTTTTTTTTATTTTTATTTTTTTTAAAGATTTATTTATTTAATTACATATCTCCCCTTCCCCCCGCTGTGGCGACGCGCCGAGAGTGGCCACTGCGCAGGCGTGGCCCTCCCCGCTTGTGGGCGGTCTCTGCGTCCGTTCACGGCCGGCTTTCAGCCCGCGGGTGGCTGGCTGCGCTCCATTTGCGGGCGACCTGCCCTGCCTGTGGCGGCTCCCGCCATGTCCGTGGCAGCTTCTCGCCCTGCCCACGGCGGCTCCGGCCCACCATGGCGGCTTGCCATTCTCAAGGTGGTTTGCCCGCCAGGAGAGGTCCCCGGGAATCGAACCCGGGGCCTCCCATGTGGTATGCCGGCACCCCATCCACTGGGCCATTGAGCCGGCCCCTCCTCTTTTTTAACATAGGCATTTAGGGACACAAATTTTTCCTTTCAGCACTGCCTTTTCTGTATCCCATAAATTTTGGTAAAGTGTGTTCTCATTCTCATTCATCTTGAGATATTTAGTACTTTCTCTTATAATTTCTTCTTTTACCCACTGATTGTTTAGGAGTGTGTTGTTTGGCCAGCAAATTTGTTCTGCTGTGTCCCCCCCTCCTACTGTCAGCTCCTACTGTCAACTACCAGGGCAAACAATGGCACAGCACCAGCCAGCCTGGAAGGGCTGGTGGGACACAGCAGAACAAATTTGCTGGCCAAAAGCTGAATCAGCCTTAGGCTGCATCCCTCTCTCCCCTTTCCTGTGGGGTGGACCCCTGCGGGCCCCTCTGGGTTCCTCTGTCTATAGTTGCTGGCCAAAGGCTAGAGAATTCAAAGCTGTCTGTTCTGAAGATGGGGGGAGAGGCGCCAGGAGCTGCAGCTGCAGCTTTTACTTACAGAGTTTTCCCATCAAGATTCTTTTCTTTTGTCTCTCTCTCTTTTGGGTGGTGTCTAGCATTCCCCTAGTACCCTCAACCCTAAAACATTTTTTTCCCCAGGCCATTTCTGCCTGTTCTCTAGCTATTTTTCTGGGAGAGAGGTGGGTCTTGAGTCTCCCTAATCCTCCACTTTCCTGGAAGTCCCTTTTTCCCAGAAGTCGCTCAAAAGCTAATGATTTTTAAATAGGGTTTGTATCCAGACAATGCACTGAACTCTTTCTTGGAATTTCTATATAGTGAAACATATCACCAGCAAATAGTGATTTTTTTCCTACTTTCTAATACATGTCTTATTTCAGTTACTATTATTTTTGGAGGTACTGGGGATTGAACCCAGGACCTTGTATGTGCGAAGCAGGTGCTCAACCACTGAGCTACACCCACTCCACTATTTCATTTTTGAGTCTAACTATATTAGCCAGAAGTTTCAGAACAATTTAAATAGAGCCAATAATGGTGGTACTGTCTTGTTACTTAATATAACAGGAATGCCTCTACTGTGCCTCACTGTTAAGAAGTCCCATACTCCAGGGTGATGTTGAAGGTTTGGCAGTGTTAATAAGTTCCTGGAAATGAAAGTACTAAAACAAATACTAAAAGAATCAGTGCTGTTAGCATGGTTAGAGGCCCGTCCCAGTGGAGATGGTTTCTCCACATCAAACACTAGGAACTGCTTTTCCTTCTTCCCAGAAGGCATCAGGAGCCTCTGGCCATAGTTTCTTCCACCTACCAAGCATCTAATCATTAGTCATCCCAGGTACAGCGATGTAAGGTTCTTCATAATGTAAAAGGCATCTCCAAACCCTTACTGCTTACTTTAGTTTGTTTGACCACTTCCTTTAACAGCAAGTAAGACACTGCTGTTTCTTTCCAGGAAGCCCGACATGATCATTTACACACATTTTACCAGCAAGTATGGATTAAACCTGTTCTCTACACAGAACAGAAAAGCCTACAGTGCATTATAGGATACATAATGCAAAATGCCCTATTCAGAAGAACATCCCTCTTGTGTTTGTGGCAAGGCATGTGAACACTCTACAGAGCCATGCTGACCACACAGCCTATTTTGCCCGGGACAGTGCCCTTCATGTGTGTCCCTGGACAAGACGATTAACAGCACTTCCTTTCATATTAAAAAGTTTCCTGATTTGGATGTCCTAGTATTCTATGCTCACCTGAACAACACAATGAACTAGATGTAATTGCCTGGAAGCCCTCAGAGCTGGGAAAATACATATTAAGAATGTCCTCTAATGGGTTTATATTCAAAGGAAAATATTTCCAAGATAAATATTCCGTGTGGGAGGTGGGGCATATGGGTACTCCTAAAATTTCTGTGTAACATTTATGTAAATTAATGTATCCTAAAAATAAATAAAAGAAATAAAAATAAATAAATAAATATTCCTACATTGCGTGTGTACACCTGAAGTTGGATGTTCATTTAGGATTTTTTTAAATATCAGAGAGAAGCTTTTTCATCCTGATTCAAGAAAAGTTTTTTTTTTTTTAAGAAGTGGGTGCTTGCTCTATCAGGTGCCTTTTTGGTATCTGATATACTGACAAACTGTTAGGGCAAAATTTTATTAATATGTTTTCTAATCACTCTTGCACTCCTAGAACCAATTTTACTTGATAATTGGGTGTTTTTACTTAGACATTATTTTACTTTGATACTGTTGGATTTGATTTACTGTAATTTTTCTTGAGATACTTTCATCTAATCTTAAGGAACATTCTATCTTGTTTTTGAAGATTTTTTATTATTTTTTCACCCCCCTCCTTGTTGTTTGCACTCACTGTCTGCTCTGTGTCTGTTCATTGCGTGCTTGTGTTTATTTTTTTTAGGGGGCATCAGGAACTGAACCCAGGACCTCCCATGTAGGAGGGAGGCGCCCAATCACTTGAGCCACATCTGCTTCCTGCTTGTTGTGTCTCTCATTGTTTCCTTGTTGTGTCATCTCATTGTGTCAGCTCGCCACACCAGCCTGTTACGCCAGCTCACTGTCTCGCTTGTCCTCTCCAGGAGACACCAGGAACCAAACCTAGGATCTCCCATGTGGTAGGTGGGTACCCAACTGCTTGAGCCATATTAGCTTCCCTCTATCATGTTTTGATTTAAGGACTGTGCTGGTTTGATAAAAAGAAACTAGAAAACTTTTCGTCTTTTTCTGTGCTCTAGAACAATTTCACTAGCACTGAAAATTTCTGTTCCCTTCCTTCAAAGTATGAAACACCTATGAAATGATCTGGTCCTGGAAGTTTTGTTAAACTATTTTTTAAAAATTTGAATGATTATGAAACTATTCATGTTTTCTCTTACTAAGTCAATTTCCTAGAAAATACCATAGTTCATTGTGATTTAGAATTCATTATCATTAGGTTATAAAGGATATTTTCTTATAATTTTAAAAATCTTTTCTGTTGAGTATGTAACTTTTATTATTCTTAATTTTGTTTATCTGTGATTTTTACATTTTTTAAAATTAGGTTTGCCAGAGATTTAAGGAACCAGCTCTTAAGAGTATTTGGATTTTTCTATCTTCTAATAGTTTTTTCAGAAATTTTTCTAAATATTTTTTCAATAGACAAATATTTATTGAGCATCTACTATGTGTGTCCTGCACTGCTCTAGATGTTAGATATACATTAGTGTTTTGGTCAGCCACAGGAGTGTCTTTTGAAATATACCAAAGATTGGTCAGTCTTTATAAAGGGTATTTATTTGGGGTAGAAGCTTACAGTTACCAGGCCACAAAGCATAAATTTCTTCCCATACCAAAGTCCACGTGTTGGAGCAAGATGGCTGCCGACGTCTCCAGGGTTCAGGCTTCCGGGTTCCTCTGTTCCCGGGGCTGTGTTTCTCTCCGGGCTTAGCTTCTGTTTTCTCCACGAGTTCAGCTGTAGACCATGAGGCTTTCTATGCTTTGCGTCTCTCCACAAGGCCAGCTGTAGACTATTGGGCGAACGGCTCACTCCAGCATCAGAACTGCTTTTCAAATCTCCTCCAAATCTCTTCTCTCAATCTGCTTTTCTCAATCTGCTTGCTCTGCTGCCTCTTATACTTGAGACCACGCCCATTGAGGGGTGGCGCTCAACGTCTCACTGACATGGCAGTTAACGCCCTACTCATAACTTAATCATGCCCAGATGAACAGATTAGTTTACAAGAATAATCCAATCTGTATTTTTGGAATTCACGATTAAATAAAACTCTGAAACTATTATAATTAGTAAACAAAACTGACAAAAATCCTTGCCCTTATGAAGCTTACATTGTAATGAAGGAGACAGGCAGTATATATGATAAATTTTAAAATAAGTATGTTTCATAATGAC
Organism: Chaetophractus vellerosus; assembly: GCA_004027955.1. Classification (NCBI taxonomy): domain Eukaryota; kingdom Metazoa; phylum Chordata; class Mammalia; order Cingulata; family Chlamyphoridae; genus Chaetophractus; species Chaetophractus vellerosus. The sequence continues at coordinate 6,262 of PVKH010044071.1, read as the reverse complement.
AAGTGCTAAGGAGAAAAAATAAAGTAGAGAAAAGGGAAAGAAAGTGTGGGTGAAATCTCAGGATGCCATACTGAGATATAAATGCTTACTAAAGACATGAAGGGAAGTGAGGGAATGAGCCAGGAGGATATTTGGGAGAAGAGCATTTAAGAGAGAGGGAACAGTGAGCATGATAGAGCTGAGGTATAAATGTGCAAGAAATGTTCAAGGCCTGGCAAGGAGGTCAGTGAGGAATGGGTAACCATGGCCTTTCATGGCAGAATGAATAAGGGGCAGATCACAGGTCCACAATCCCTTAAAGGCTTATGTGAATCCCTCAGGGCAGTTATTTTTGCAAGATTTGGAATTCGTCAGATCTTAAAAAGATAAAATTACATATATATTAGGTAAAATCCCTCCTGGGGCCTGGGGCAGCATCCTGTAATCAAACATATTAGTATTCTGCAGTGAAATAAAGAATTGTCATACTAAAGAATAAATAAAGATGACAAATAGCCTCTTGCCATTCCCAGTCAGCGAATAACTTTGCACTAAACTTAGGGGAGAAAAATATTTTTCAGAACGTTCAGGATTTCAGAATGGCATTGGAGGGACTGTGGACCCTCTCTAAGCAATGGGTAGAAGGCTAGATCATGTAGGATCTTGCTGGGCATATTTCTCAATGTGCAATAAAAGCTTAACCTTGTCCAAAGAAATGTTTGGCCTTTGCCCTGAGCTCCTGGGAGGATACCTCTAGGCCCTTGGAATGTCCTGCCTGATAAGAATGTTTCTGTATACTGAAGGCCTTGGGCCACATCAGATGGTCTACAATAACAAGGTGATTTCTAGCAGGAACCCTTGGGCCATGCAGTATCAGCATCAAGGCTGCCCTGTGAGCTGTCACCCACATCTACATGACTGAGCCCCAGTAAAAACTTTGGACACCAAAGCTCAGGTGAGCTCCCCTGTTTGCAACAGTCTCTGCATATTTTCACACTCCACTGGGAGAATACAACTGGGAACTCAGGCCTGGAAGTTTCCTGGACATTGCCCTCTCCCCTTGGCTGATTTTAACCTGTATCCTTTTGATGTAATAAACCACAACCAAGAGTAAAATGGCTTTGCTGAGCTGTTAGTCCTTCTAGCAAATTACTGAATGTGAGGGTGGTCTTGGGGACCCCTGAATTTGTCAATGGTCTCAGAAGTGAGGGTGTTGCTGTTACCATTTTCAGACACACAAATGAATATGTAACCAGATAAATATGCAAATAGAAGGGTCTTGGGGAACCCCTGAACTTGAGATTGGTGTCAGAAGTTGGGGCAGTCTTGTAGACTCCCAAACTTTGTACTCTTTCTGTTTTCTATTTACCATTTCTTTCCTCTCACTCTCCTCAAATGGGTACTATTCTTTTTCTAACTTCTTAAGCTACTTATCTCAAATTTATTTACTATTTCTTTAGTGATCTAACATATGATCAGTTTTTGGTGTGGGTGTATGTGTGTGTGTGTGTGTGTGTGTGTTTTAAGGCAGTACCAGGGATCGAACCCCAGACCTTGCACATGGGAAGCAGGCCCTCAACCACTGAGCTACACCCACTCCCCTGATCAGTTTTTATAAATGTTTCTTCAGCATTTGTATGGTACAGGGTGCAATGTGTCTATTAAAATCAACTTTATTAAATTATATTTAAATCTTCAATATCTCTTTCCTACTTAAGATATCAATATCTGAAAGTGTCGTATTAAAGTCACAATTGTGTTTTGGGTCCATTTCTCCTTTCAATTCTAATGGTTTTTACTTTATGCATTTCAATGTCATAGTTTCACTATAAATTAACATTCATTAATATAAAACTTCTCTCAGCTTTTTGCCTTCAATTCCTTTTTTTAAAGATTTATTTCTCCCACCCCCCACCCCCCACTGTTGTTTGGGCTCGCTGTTTGTTGTGTGCTGTGTCTGCTCATCTTCTTTTTAGGAGGCACTGGGAACCAAACCTGGGACCTCCCATGTGGGAGGGAGGCGCCCAATCGCTTTAGCTATCTCCATTTCCTGTTTGTTGTATCTCATTGTGTTTCCTTGTTGTGTCCCCTCATTGTGTCATCTCATTGCATCATCTTGCTGTATCAGCTCGCTGCCTTGCTCATCTTTAGGAGGCACCGGGAACCGAACCGGGACCTCCCATGTGGTAGGTGGGCACCCAACTACTTGAGCCACATCTGCTTCCCTCTACTTTGTCTTACAGTAATATTACTACTCCAGGTTTCCTTTGGTTTATGGTTTATCCATTCTTTCATTCTTACTTTTAACATTTCTGGACCATTTTGTTTCAGGTGTGTTTTTTTATAAATAACATTTGGTTCAATTTAATCTGTATCTTCTAATAGCAGTAACCACGTATTGTCTCAAGTGTCTATACTTTGTTAATTTCTTACCCCGTATTTACTATTATTTTTCTCCCCTGCCATAAAATGTGATCTCTGCTACTGATAATTCTTGAGTCACAGTATTTCTCCTTCAACATACAGTAGATATTGTTCAGTAATCTTCCAGCACTGTGTATTGTGAAAAAGTGTGAGGCCAGCCTGTACTTTTATCTTTTGTATCTATATAATCTGCTTTTTCATTATGAATACTTTTAGGATATTTTTCCTTATATTTTGATATTCTAAACAGTATATGTCTGTATTGGTCTCTTAATTACTTTTTTTTTAAAAGTACTTAGTACTTTAGATCTTTTTTTTTTTTTAAGATGTATTTACTCCCCCCATCTTGTTTTTTGTTGTGTTTTTTTTTTTTTTGCACTCGCTGTCTTGCTCTCTGTGTCCATTAGCTGTGTGCTCTCTCTGTCTGCTTGTCTTCTCTTCTCGTCTTCTCTTTAGGAGGCACTGGGAACTGATCCTGGGACCTCTGATGTGGGAGAGAGGTACTCAACTGCTTGCGCCACCTCAGCTCCCTGGTTTGTTCTCCTCTTTGTTTCTTTTTAATGCGCTGGCTCTCTGCATGGCCCAGCTCTATACGGGCCTGCTCACTTTTACCAGGAGGCCCCGGAAAATGAACCTGGGACCTCCCATAAGGTAGACGGGAGCCCATCTGATTCCCTCCTGTAGATCTTCAGATCACTTTTTTTCTTTAGCTAAGATGATTTTTTAAAATATTTCTTGGCTATATTTCTGCTTGCAGCCATGATGAAGTATCAGATTTACCCTCATGCTTCAAACAACTAAAAATAAAACAAACAAAAATGAAAGATAAAATACATGAAACATAGTTCTAAAGATAACAGATATCAATCAACAAAGGAGTGGTCCCTGGGAGACAAGCCAAAAATGAGGTAAACTCTGACTGCTCCAGCTTATCTGTCATGGTGCAAGGGAGGGGGACCCAGATGGAGTCCCGAAATCTCCCTGGGTTGAGGATGCATGACAGCTAAAGACAGGGCAGAGTACCAGAGAGGAGAAAGCTTGAGAAATCTAGACAGAGAACTTCGGTGTGCCGACGAGGGTCCTCTTCAAGGATTCAGCTGAGGGCTCATTAGCAAAGGCGTGAGAGGAAACTATCCAACGCTGGGAAGGAAAGAAACACCCCAAAAGACACAGTGATATTGAGGGTATCTATTTTTTTCTTGAGTGAGCTGTGGTAGTGTGTGTCTTTCAAGGAATTTTTCCATATCATCTAACGCTGTCAAATTTATTGGTTTAAAAGTTGTTTGTAATATTCCCTTATTATTGTTTTGATATCTGTAGTATATGTAGTATGTCCTCTTTCATTCATGATATTAGCAATTTGTGCCTTATTTTTTCTCCTAATTAGCATGGCTAGAGTTTTATCAGTTTTATGAGCAAGTCAACAACCCAAGAATCAGGAAGAAAAAAGGGCAGCTGTTTAGTGTAAGGAGTATGGCTTTTAAAGTCAGACAACCTGGATTGGAATATTAGTTCTGCCATTAACCAGTTGTGTGGGACTAGACGTGCCACTAAGCCAACTTTATGAGTCTCAAATTCCTCATTTTTTAAAATAGGGATATTACCACCTACAAAGAATGGTGTGCAGACTAAATGAAATTATGCATTAGATGCTCAGTAAATGGTATAAGTTATTTATAAACTACTTCAGATTAAAAAAAAAAAACTAAACTAAACATCAACAAATAGATTAAGCCAGATTTTAAAAGTACTGATTTTATATACAAGGATGAACTAATCCTTTTGTTTATCTTAGATTTCTCTTTGGGTTGTTCCCTGTGGCCCCACACGAGAGAATTTTTTCTCATCTGAACACACTGTTCTGGATGTCCATGACCTCACTGTTTGTTCAAGCTGATGTATCCCTCTAATTCTGGAAATTAAACTTACTGTTCCCCTACAAATAAAAACCTAGGTCTATGGATTAAATCTCTTCCATTTTTCTTGAATCAAATCCTTATTATTAAGGGATTCAATGTTGTAAGAGCACATCATTTATAAGAATCGTTGGGGGCAATTTGTTTTTAAAGTCGTCATGCTGTACAGTTCAACAGTTTAAATGGACGATAAATTTTTTCTTAGAAATACTATTCACTTACACTGACAGCATTAATATCCGACACATGTCCAGTGAAAGACTGTTTACACATTCCATCTCGTATATCCCATAGTTTGGAAGAGGCATCGCAAGCACCAGAAACGAAAGTCCTCATGTCAGGACTGAGAGAAAGACTCATCACATCGCCAGAATGCCCAGTGAATGTGGTGGTCTGCTGGGCAGTTTCGATGTCCCATAAAGCACTAGAATTAAAAAACAAATAAAAATGCTTAATGACATTATTTCTTTTTATGTTAGTTCCTATCACCACCTGAACCCCTGAATCAGTGTTATTCCGGAGTAAACTTACCAAGTTGTATCTCCTGAACTTGTAACAATTTGGCTGTCATCTAAAAAACGACAGCAGGACAAGTAGCCTACAGCATAGAGAGCAAATTTAGTTATCATTAACTGAATAACACAATTGCCATATGAAATACAGTAAGATGCATTTCAAAAAATATAATACCCAAGCAACAGGTGTTTTTTAAAATTTTTAATCTATCATTCTACTTTTATTTCAAACTCTATGCTGTCTGCAACTAAATTTTATTCGGCAAACCCTTCTTGGGCACTTACTATGTCAATGACATTGTACTAGACACTTAGCTACAAGAAGGATCTACTCTTCTCTGAAAATAATATAATCTATGGCAGACCGTGTTAAGGACCTTGGATAAATAAATAAAAAGCATTCTGAGAAATTTCAAGAGCAACATCAGTGAAGAGTTCATGAACGAGGTAGCATTTCAATGCTCTCCATTCATTAATGTTTCAAAATATGATAATGGCAGGAAAAGGCTATTCTATAGGTTTTGTAAAAGCAGGGTCAAGCAGCACTGCCAAGAATTTAGAGGGGAAGAAATGAGATGCGTAGCAATACATTTCTTATTAATACTGCTAATGAAATACTCTATTATTGAACTATGGTGTGCACACTGGCAAATCAAGCAATGTGCTATCACACAGTAAAAAGTACTTCAAAATGTTTTCCATATAATTTTTGAAACTCTGGTAATATATAACACATAAAATTTCCTGTTTTAACCACTTTCATGTGAAAATATATTCTTTTTTTTAAAAGATTTCCTTATTTACTTTTTATCCATTTTTACCCTCCCATTTTTGCTGTTTTTTTTGGTGTCCATTCTCTGGGCAATTCTCTGTGTCTGTTTCCTGCCCTCTCTTCTCATCCTTCTCCTCCTGTCTTCATCAGGATTCGATCCTGGGAACCTCTGACGTGGGAGAGAGGCGTCCTACCACCTGTGCCACCTTAGCTCCTGGTTTTTCAGTGCGTCTCGTCTTGGCTCTCCCTTGTGTCACTCTCCTGTTACGTCATCATGTTGCTGTGTGGCTTGGTGGGGCCTGGGGGGCTCACCCGCACACAGGGCCTGGCGGCGCACCCACTCACAGGGCCTAGCAGCCCGCGCGCCCTCTATATTTTTCTTTATTTTTACCGGGAGGTCCCAGGGATCGATCCCAGGTCCCTCCATATGGGAAACGGACGCCCAACCACCCGAGCCACATCCGCCCCCTGAAAATATATTCTTAATACTTTCAATTATGTAATTGAGTACAGATGGCAAAATTCTATAATTGTGGCATGGCAGCAGAGAATAATAAATATTATATTTGATTTCATTTTGTATTTTTCATTATTGTTTGATTTTTTGCAGTAAATACCATTTTTACAAAAATAATTCAGCTACATTTAAAAGTGAA
>PVKH010044070.1:0-10647 GCA_004027955.1 Chaetophractus vellerosus | reverse complement strand
GGACTTACTTCTCTTCCAGAAAAATAAGTAGAGGAAAGGCAGAAACAGTCTGGGGGGAAATGTTTTAAGGTTTAGGATACCAGAGGAAGGCTGGACACCACCCAGAAGAGAGAGAAGCAAAGGAAAAGAATCTCAGGAAAACTCTATGAGTAAAGGCTACAGCTGTAGCTGCTGGAGCCCATCCTCCCTCCCACCCTCAGAGCAGACAGCTTTGAATTTTCTGGCCTCAGGATGATAGTTATGGACAGAGGGGCCACAGGAGACCCCCTCCCGAGAAAAGGGGAGAGAGAGAGGGACATAGCCTAAGGCTAATTAAGCCTTTGGCTAACAAATTTGGACTGCTGTGTACAACAAACTTTTCCAGGTTGGAGGGGACTGAGCCATTGTTTGCATGGGGAACAGGCACGGGACTAAAGAGATCCAACCCTCTCAAACACCCTCCCTACTGACCAGGACTGCTTGTTGAGGACACAAATAGAAGTGGAATTATTTCCCAACCAGGAAAAGGGAGGGGGCTGCCAGCAAATGTTGGAGAAGAGCTTCTGTAAAAGTTTGATCTGCAAGTCTCTGAATAACCTTGAGGCAGGATCTTCTGGCACATTGCTACAGCCGGTGTTAAAGCAAACACACTCCCCCAGTGTTTGAAATGAGAGGGCTGCTGAAGAGTGCCATCCGCTGGTGGACCAAGGAACTGCATGTGAGGAAATAAAAGTAAATGAAAGGCTTTTTCCGGGCTTTACAGCCTCCCTCCTCAAGGCCCTTGGAAGCAGGTCCACAAACCATTACTAGATCCATGGCCCAGATTTGAGCAATTAAACAGGGACAAACCTAAAGACCTCAAACAGTTTGAACAACCAATTATCAGAGAGCAGCAGTAACATGTAGCCTCCTGCCTTTAAATCCCTATGCAAAAGAGTAAACTCACTATCATAATCAGATGCCTAGACATCAGCAAAAAATTACAAGCCATACTAAGAAAATGGAAGAAAATGGCCAAAAACAAAGGAATATATCAAGGGGCAAAATGTGATGCAGGATTTGAGACAACTAATCAATGAGGTTCATACAACTATCCTAAATCAAGTCAATGAGTTGAAAGTCAAAATGGTTAAAGAGATAAATGACATAAAGAAGACACTGGGAGGGGCCGGCTCGATAGCCCAGTGGATAGGGCGCTGGCATACCACATGGGAGGCCCTGGGTTCGATTCCCAGGGACCTCTCCTAGCGGTCAGACCGCCTTGAGAATGGCAAGCCGCCATGGGCAGGGCAAGAAGCTGCGGGCAGGGCAGGTCGCCCACAGATGGAGCGCAGCCAGCCACCCGCGAACTGAAGGAAGCGCCGGCCGTGAACGGACGCAGAGACTGCCCACAAGCGGGGAAAGCCGCGCCTGCGCAGTGACCACTCTCGGCGTGTCGCCGCAGTGGGGGGAAGGGGAGATATGTAATAAAATAAATAAATCTTTTTAAAAAAAAAGAAGACACTGGGAGAGCACAAAAAAGAAGTTGAAAACCTGAACAAAAAAGTAACAGAGTTTATGCAAATGAAAAGCACAAGAGGTGAGATAAAAAAACAAAAAAACAAAAAAAAACACCTTATACGCATACAACAGACTCGAAATGATAGAAGAAAAAAATAAGTGATGCAGAAAAGAAGACAGAACAGCTGAAATTGAAGAGAAAGAAGAACATAAAAGAAAAGAATGAAAAAAAATTGAGCGGGGACTCAGGGGGCTGAAGGATAATATAAAGCCCCAAAACATCTATGTCATGGGAGTTCCAGAAGGGAAAGAGAAATTAAAAGGGAAGAAAGAGTATTTGAGGAAATAATGGCTGAAAATTTCCCAAATCTCATGTGAAAGAAGTGAATTCACATGTCCAATAAGTGCAGCATACCCGAATCAAAACAAATCTGAATAGACATGCTCTGGTACACATACTACTCAGGATGTCAAACATCAATGATAAAGAGAAAATTCTGAGAGCAGTGAGGGAAAAGCAAACTATCGCATTCAAGAGGCATCCAATAAACCTTAGTGCAGGTTTCTTTTCAGAAACCATGGAGGTCAGAGACACTGGTATGATGTAATTAGGAGAGTGAAAGAGAAAAATTGCCAGCCGAGAACTCTTTAGCCAGCAAGATTGTATTTCAAATATGAAGGTGAGTTTAAAAGTCTCATTAATAAACAGAAACTAAGAGAGTTCTAAAAAATAATCCACCTCTGCAGGAAACATTAATGGAAGCCTTACAACCTGTATGAAAGCCAAAGAATAAAATTATGGAAGTAAATAATGCAATAACAGTAATATCATTGAACGTGATTGGATTAAACCCCCCAGTCAAAGAAATAGACTGACAGATTGGACCTAAAAACATGAGCCATCCATATGTTGCCTACAAGAGACTCACCTTAGATCCAGGGATACAAATGGGCTGAAAATGAAAGGTTGGACACAGGTAGTCCACACAAATGGTAACCAAAAAAGAGCAGGGGTAGCTATAATAATATTGGACCAAACAGACTTTAAATGCACAAATTTGTAAGAGATAAGTAAGTCCATTGTATATTAATAAAGTGGAAAGTCCACCAGGAAGAAATAACAGTCATAAATATCTATGCACCTAACCATGGTGCCCCAAAATACATGAGGCAAACTCTGGTAAAACTGAAAGGAGAAGTAGATGTCTCTACAATAATAGTTGGACACTTCAACACACCACTCCCATGAATAGATAGAACAACTAGTCAGAAGATCAACAAGGAACCAGAGAACTTGAACAATATGATAAATTAGCTGGACCTGACAGACATATACAGAACACTGCACCCCAAATCAGCAGGTTGTACATTCTTCTCAAGTCTCATAGATCTTTTTCCAGGATAGACCACATGTTGAGTGACAACACAGCTCTCAATAAATTTAAGAATTTTGAAATTATACAAAGAACCTGCTCAGATTATAATGGAATGAAGCTGGAAATCAATAATAAATGGAAAGGGGAAAATTCACAAAATGTGTGGAGGCTAAACAATACATTACTCAACAATCAGAGGATCAAAGAAGATATTGTAAAGAAAATAGTTAATAAATTGAGATGAATGAAAGTGAGAGCACACCTTATCAAAAGTTATCAGATACAGTGAATGCAGAGCTGAGAGGGAAATTTATAGCTATAAACACCTATATTGAAAAAGAAGAAAGGGCTAAAATCAAAGTCCTAACTGAACACCTGGAGGAACTAGAAAAAGAACAGCAAAACGATCCTAAAGCAAGCAGAAGGAAATAAATAATAAAGATTAGAACAGAAATAAATGAAATTGAGAACAAACAATAGAGAAAATCAACAAAACCAAAAGCTGGTTCTTTGAGAAGATCAATAATATCGACAAACTCTTATCAAGACTAACAAAGAAAAAAAAGAGCAAAAATGCAAATAAATACAATCAGAAATGAAAGGAGAGAACATACGAGTGACCCCACAGAAATAAAAAGAAACATAAGAGGATATTATGAGAAACTGTATGCCAAAAAATTAGACAATCTAGATGAATTGGAAACATTCCTAGAAATGCACAACTTACATTGACTATAAAAAATACAATAACTCAATAAGCCAACCACAGTTAAAGAGATTGAAGCAGTCATCAAAAATCTCCCAACAAAAATAAGTCCAGAATGAGATGGATTCGCAGGTGAATTCTACTAAGCATTTCAAAAAGAATTAAAACCAATTCTGTTTAAAATTCTCCAAAAAAATTGAAGAGGAGCAAATATTGCCCAACATGTTTTATGAATCCAAAATCACTCTAAAGATATTACAAGAAAAGAAAACCACAGACCAATCTCTTTAATGAACATAGATGCAAGACTACTCAAGAAAATATTTGCAAATAAATCCAACAGCATATACATCACCACCAAGTGGGACTTATTTATGGTATGCAAGGGTGGTTCAACACAAGACAATCAATTAATATAATACACCACATTAACAAATTGAAAGAAAAAAATCCATATGGTCATCTCCATTGATGCAGAAAAAGCATTTAAGAAAATCCAGCATCCTTTCTTGATAAAACACAAAAGAAAGGAATAGAAAAAATTTCCTCAACATGGTAAAGGGCATATATGAAAAATCCATAGCCAACATTATACTCAATGGGGAACGGTTGCAAACATTCCCTCTAAGATTGGGTACAAGACAAAGATGCCTACTGTCACCACTGTTATTCAACATTGTGCTAGAAGTTCTAGCTAGAGCTATTAGAAAAAAATAGTAAAAGTTATCCAAATAGGAAAAGAGGAAGTAAAACTCTCACTATTCAAAAATGACATGATCCTCTATTTAGACAATTCTGAAATGTCTATGAAAAAGCTACTTGAGCAAATAAATGAGTTCAGCAAAGTGGCAGGATACAAGATCATCATGCAAAAATTAATAATGTTTCTGTACACTGGTATTGGACAATCTTAAGTAGAAATAAGGAAAAAAAGTTCCATTTACAATAGCAACAAAAACACTCAAATAATTAGGAATCAATTTAACCAAGGATGTACAAGACCTATATTCAGAAAACAACAAAAGCAATACTAAAAGTAGTCAAAGAAGACTTAAACAAATGGAAAGTCATTCCATGTTCATGGATTGGAAGACTAAATTGTGTGAAGATGTCAATCCTACCCAAACTGATTTATTGATTCAATGCAATAACAATAAAAATTCCAACAATCTACTTTATAAAGAAATAGAAAAGGTGATTACCAAAATTTTTTGGAAGGGAAAGGGGTCCCAAATAACCAAAAGCATCTTACAAAAGAAGAACCAACTCAGAGAGAACTTGCACTTCCTGACATTGAAATGTATTATAAAGCTAAAGGGTCAAAATAGCATGGGATTGGCATAAAGATAGACACATTGATAAGATAAGGTGCTTTGCATAATTTCAATCTTCTTAAATTTATTGAGAGCTGTATGGTAGCTCAACATGTGGTTTATCCTGGAGAAAGATCCATGAGCACTTGAGAAGAATGTGCAACGTGCTAATTTGGGGTGCAATGTTCTGTATATGTCCGTCAGGTCCAGCTAATTTATCACATTGTTCACATTCTCTGTTTCTTTGTTGATCTTCTGTCTAGTTGTTCTATCTATTGATGTGAGTGGTGTTTTGAAGTCTCCAACTATTATGGTAGAGACATCTATTTCTCCTTTCAGTTTTACCAGAGCTTGCCTCATGTATTTTGGGGCACCATGGCTAGGTGTATAGATATTTATGACTGTTACTGCTTCCTGGAGATTTGTCCATTTTACTAATATACAATGGCTTTCTGCATCTCTTATCGCTTTTTTGCAATTAAAGCCTGTTTTGTCTGATACCAGTATAGTCACCCTGACTCTCTTTTGGTTACCATTTGCATGAAAATCTCTTTCCAATATTTCCCTTTCATTCTATTTGCATGCTTATGTCTAAGGTGAGTCTCCTGCAGACAACACCTGGTTGGCTCATGCTTTCTGTCAGCCTATGTCTTTTGATTGGGGAGTTTAATCCATTGTCATTCAATGTTATTACTGTAAAGGTATTATTTACTTCAGCCATTTTATCCTTTGAATTTCATATGTCATATCTTATTTTTACCCTTCATTTTACCTTTTTTGTTACCATTCCAATAGTCTTCACTTCTACACTCTCCTCCAAGCCTCTCTCTCTTTTCTTTTCTGGCTGCAGTATTCCCCTAACTGTTTCCTGCAGAGCTGGATTCTTGTTTACAAATTCTCCTAGATTCTGTTTATCTGTAAATATTTTAAGCTCCCCATCAGATTTGAAGGAGGGTTTTGTGAGATAAAGAATTCTTGGCTGGCAGTTTTTCTCTTTCATTACCTTGAATATATCATTTTAGGGAGGCCTTCTAGCCTCCATGGTTTCTGAAGAGAAATTCACACTAAATCTTAATGGATGTCCTTTGTATGTGATGTCTCGCTTTTCCCTGCTGCTTTCAGAATTTTCTCATCTTTGGCATTTGGCAGTATGCATATTATGTGCCTTGGGGTAAATCTATTTGGATTTATTCTAATTGGAATATTCTATGCTCCCTGGACACATATATTCCTGTTTTTCATGAGAGATGGGAAATTTTCAGGCATTATTTCCTCAAATACTCTTTCTGCCCCTTTTCCCTTCTCATATCCTAAAACTGCCATAACACATTGTCGCAGTTCATAATATCATTCAACTCCCTGATTCCCTGCTCAATTTTTTCCCCATTTTTTACTCTCTCTGTTTTCTTTCCTCAATTTCAGTTATTCTTTCTTCTACATTGGTGATTTTCTTCCATGATTTCAAATCTCATTTATTGTGTTAATAATTGTATTAAATAAGCTCTGTTATTTTTCTACCTAAGATTTACAATTTTTCTTTGTGCTCACTTAGTGTCTTCTTAATGTCTTTTATTTCTTTAGCCATGTTGTCCTTCAACTCTATGATTTCATTTAGGAGATTTGTATGAATGTGATTGACTAGCTGCTTCAAGTACTGTTTCTCTTCTGGAGCTGATTTGTTTCTTTGCCTGAGTCATATTTTCCTTTTTCTTTGTATGGCTTGTAATTTTTTGCTGATATCTAGGCATCTGATTCTGATTTTGAATTTAATCTGATATTCAGTTTCTCTCTCTTGCCTCTGGTAGGTTGGTCATGCAGAAACAATGCCTAAGGGGCTGGCCAAAGCTCCTAAATATATTTTCTCAGAGGTTGTTCTCCACCCTTGGCCAGTTACACCCTCCATCCCTCTGCCTCCTCAGCAACCAGAAGAGGCAGAATGGAGGGTGTTTGAGAAGGCAAATTATCATTAACTCCCTGCTGGCTCTCAGTGCTACCAATATCATGGCCCCACCTGGCCTGGACTTGAGACCCCTCCAATGCAGCAGACCAAGTTCGCTGGCCAAAACCTGAATTTGCTATAGGCTGTATCCCTCCCTCTCCTCTTTCTTGGAAGAGGATTTCTGCAATCACCTCAGTCAGCAGCCACTGAAGTCCATAGATGCTGCGGTCCACATGTTATTTCCTTTAAAGTTGGGGGAATGGGCACCCACTGCTGCTTTTGCAGCTCTATTCACTGATTTTTTTTAGTCAGCTGAGTCGACTTTCCTTTGTCCCCTCTCTCTGCTGGGTAATGTCTCATCTTTCCCTTGGGTCCTGAGCATCAGAGCAGCCCTCCAGATAGTCTCTGCCTGTCCTCTAGCAATTTTTTTCTGGGAAAGAAGTAATCTCTCTATCTCTCTAATCCTCCATCCTGGAATGGATTAATTTTAAGAATGTGATCTTTTCTGGGATTCACAAAAACTACTGTCACAATTTTCTATATATTCCCTTTCTCTACTTGACATATACTGCTTTTTCTTTAGCTTTCTGGCCATATGGAATACAGTCATAATAAGTTAAAATTCTTGTTTAAAAATATGTGTTATTGCTGAGTCAGTTATGACTGATTTTTTCTCTACTATATGTTTTATTTTCCTACTATTTTGCATATCATAATTTTATTAGTTCCTAAGAATTGTAGAAAGGTATATTGAGATATAGTTTCACACCTACTAGAATGATCATTATTATCAAAACAGGAAACTACAAGTTCTGGAGAGATCAGAACACTTATTCACTGTTTGTGGGAATGTAGAACGGTACAGCCACTGTGGAGGATTGTTTGGCATTTCCTAAGGAACTTGAGTATATATTTGCCACATGACCTGGCAATACCAGTACTAGGTATATGCCCACAACTGAGAACAGTAACACAAACAGACATCTGCACACTGATGTTCATGGCAGCATTATTCACAATTGCCAAAAGATGGAAACAACCTAGGTGTCCATCAACTGATGAATGCATAAAAAAGTGGTGGTGTATACACACGATGGAATGTTATGCAGCTGTAAAAAGAAATGAAGTCACGAAGAATATGACAACATGAATGAACTCAGAAGACATTATGTTGAGTGAATCAAGCCAGACACAAAAGGGCAAATACTGTATGATTGCACTATTATAAACTAAATATATTGTGTAATCTCATGGAGTTAATAACTAGAATATAGGTTACCAGAAAATGGAATGAGGTTAAAGAATGGAAAGCTAAGGGTTAATCTGTGAAGAATTGGTAAAATGTTGTTAATCTTTGGAAATTAATATAAAAGGTGAAAGAACATCATAGTGTTTGTTACTAATAGTGTACTTATATAAGTATGACAGTTGTTGAAAGGGAAAGTCTAAGGTCATGTATATTACCAGAATGGAAGCTAAAAAATGTAACATAGGACTGTATAGCATAGTGAAACTTCATGTGAAATATGAATATCGATAATACTGCATATATAAGACTGTTTTTCTTTGAAACTGAATAAATGTTTCCTAATGTTACAAGATGTTGATATTAGGCAACTATACAACCAAAGCAAACTATGGACTGTAGTATATAGTAATATATTAATAATCTTTCATTAAGGGCAAAGTAAGGAAATATACTAAAGGAAAGAAACTAGACACAAGGTACTCCAAATAGCTTGACTCCATTTATACAAAATGTAAATACAAACAGATTAGAGAGACAGTAATGGAAAAGCTATGTCTGGCAGGGGAAGCATAGAAAGATTGAGCAGTGATGAGGATTTTTGTTTGTTTTTTGTTTTTTGTTTATTATTATCACTAATATTATTATTGATTTGTTAAAAAAAGCACCTTCATGTCCCTGCCGGCTCTTTTCTTCCTAGGCTCAACACAAGTCTATTTCCTCTACAAAATTTTTCTCTGAACCACATAGAAAGGGGTGGGTTTGGGAGAGTTGATGTGTGGATATGTGGAAATAATATATTTCTTATTTGAAACACCATAGCATTTTTGTCACACATTTATTATAGAACTTATAGCATTTTCTTTCATGCTACAGTTATTAATGTTCTCCTTAAGGGTGACAAACTATTTATCCAGTTCAAATTGTTATTCTTTATTTCAGTATCTAGCAGAATACTTCTACATAGGAGCTGCTTAGAAAGGCTGAGATGAATCTTATTGTTGAATTATAACTCCTAAGACTTGTGCTTTTTTTTTTTAAGTTTTCAATGACCGCTCAATATCCCTTCCCTCATGAGAAGAATAAGCACTATTATCTTTGAATCTCTAGCTCCCTGAGAAAATCATTTGGCAGCTTCAAGTAGTCAAATATCTTAGTTTCAATTTTCAAGAAAAGTCACTTAATGTTAGATATCTGAAAAATTCACTGTGGGCTTGTTGAGCAATGAAGACCAATGTAACAACAAGAACACAGGTATTACTCTCCTTGAATTAATTCAATTCTTGTGATCTCGAACGACATTTCATTGACTGGACTTGTGTCAGATAAAATTGAATTCCCATAGTCATGTGTCCCTATATTCTGCCTCTCCCTATTTTATGCCAGTATCTTTGGTGGCTCTGCTAGTGAATGAAAGTACTTAGGCAGAAACTCAAATGGAATGAGGGGTAGGGGTAGACATGAGATCTATTGTTAATCCCACCCTAGTTGTCTGTCTGTCAAAGCACTGCATGACCTAGTTTCTTCTGTGAAAAATAATTAAACACAATATGCATTCCCAGCTGGTGTCAGGTAGAGTTTGGGCAAATCTTTGGAGCTTTTCCTGCATATATCTCAGAATACACTTTATTTGCAACAGACCTCTCATTTTGACCACCCATCACTCTGAAACTATAGCTGTCAATCAAGGTTTGGCATTTGAGATGCAAACTTAGCAGATTTTTATATGTCCACATGGAGATAAGATTGAAGCTGCCAAAACTGTACTCGCTTGTGACCTAAATAGCCAAGGAAGAAAAAATCAACACCACTAAAAATTGTGCCATCTCCCCTCCATGATTCTGTAATGAAGGCCTGCTGGCCAGCAGTCTGTCAGTTGCATTCTGCTTAATCATTGAATATTGTGTGCACTGTATCTGTGCAGCCTAAATGGAGAAAGTTGCTACTGCAATTGCATCTTCCTCCCACCAATAAATCAATGTAGATGAAGTAGGGAGAAAGAAGGCCACCTGACAGCTCTCCATCAGAATGCAAATCATAAATTAGCAGTCAAAGAGAACATATCACACAAACTGTCATTTCAGGGCCTCAGTGAAAATTAATAACAGGAAATACTTTACTTTAAATAGGTTCCAATTCCAAATACTAAATATCCAATTCCAAACCAGAGATGGGTTCATGAAGGCAAAGAAAGCTACCAAATAAGAAAGTTCACCTTATCCCTAGATAAAACTTCTCTTTGACTTTTGACATATGGGATGGTTGAGGCTGATTGGTATTATAACTGCAAGCAGATGGGCCATGATCTACTTAAGAAAGTACCATTGTGTAAAATATAATTTTCAACTTGATGTCAGCACACCCTAGTGATTTAGATGATATTGAGATCTTGCATAAAATCATGGCATAAACCCAGAAAAAATACTGTTTTGACAATAGAAGAAAATAAGTTTCCTTCCCACATCAATAGGTTAGAAATATACTTCTTCCAAACATTTGGTGCAGTCTATGTTTGTTTATTTTATTTGACATATCATGCTTAAAATAATTGAATTCAAGGACAAATGAGTGCATATTTTTTTTAAAAA
>PVKH010044069.1:0-10641 GCA_004027955.1 Chaetophractus vellerosus | reverse complement strand
AAAAGGTTTAAGTTCCTGTGTAGAAGAATCAAAGGTTTCTCAAGGAAGACCCTTGAAGAGTATTATCAGAGTGAACACCTGAATTATGAAGTGCTTCATATCCAACACCTTTCCACGGGGAGAAAAAAACAGATATCCTGCCACATTCTTCTGTTTCTTACTATCAACAGATATTTGAGACCTAAATGCAAAATTCATTTTATGTGTTAACATGTTGAAGCAACTGTTATTTAATTAGAGCCCTGAATGAACTGCCACCTGGGAAAGTCAACAAGCAGCTTTCTCCCTTAGCTAAGGACTTGCCAAAATAACACTACGGGGAAAATCAATCAGGTAAGATATCTTTTTCTTATTTTTTTTTTCTTTTCAAACATAACCTTAATCTTTAGGGAGAAAACTCTAGCAAAGTATAATTCTAATGCAAGTTTCTTTTTTTAAAAAATATTAAGAATCAAAAAATGTTTTTAAAACTTCCTAAAAATAAAATGTTTACAAAAGTAAATCTCATTATGTGTCACTTTCTGTTACTTTCAAATTAGGAAAATCACTGAAGGCAAGAATTCATTAAGTTCAGTTTCTCTCATTCTAGCTTCTCCACAAATAACATCACTGCTTAAAAAAAAAAACTAAGGTAATTTTCATAAGAAATTAGAAAATGAGATGTAATAGCAAAAAAAAAGTCTTATCTCATAAAAGCAGTTTATTCATAAAATTTCCTATCCTGTTTTCAAATATCCGTGCAAAACAGAGGTTTAAAGTTTTCTTACATATCCAATCAGACCTCCCCTAACATTTTTTGCTCCTTTAGCCCTTGATAAATATTTACACCCGTACATAACTGTCTTCAGATAGGACTATGTATGGATAGGGAAAAACTAAAAGACAAATAAGCTATCATTTGATTAAAGTCAAGTGGAAACTTTAAACTCAAACTTGTGAAAAACTGGACAAAACGAATCATTCTCAGATCAAATTAATTTATTTTTTAAACCAATCTCTTCAAGAATGTCTCTTCTCTCAAAAGAAATATTAAGAGACATATAGTTGGGGCCGGCTCGATAGCCCAGTGGATAGGGCGTCGGCATACCACATGGGAGGCCCCGGGTTCGGTTCCCGGGGACCTCTCCTAGCAGGCAGACCGCCTTGAGAATGGCAAGCTGCCATGGGCGGGCCAGAGCTGCCGTGGGCAGGGCAAAAAGCTGCCATGGACAGGGCAAAAGCAGCCACGGGCAGGGCAGGTCGCCCGCGAATGGAGCGCAGCCAGCCACCCGCGAACTGAAAGCCGGCCGTGAATGGAAGCAGAAGCCGCCCATAAGCGGGGAAAGCCGCGCCTGCGCAGTGACCAGTCTCGGCGTGTCGCCGCAGCGGGGGGGAAGGGGAGATATGTAATAAAATAAATAAATCTTTAAAAAAAAAAAAAAGAGACATATAGTTGCCTTCACTCCTATACTGTACAAACATGAAGAATGACTTTTGGTTTACATCTGTAGCCACTTTTGCTGAGTCTGTAAAAACCATGATTCTCTCTCCCCATCATGTTCCATGATGCCTTTGTTTGATGTCACCCCCTTCCCACTTTCCCATCACTGACTAATTCAGAGATAGCCCTTTGCTGTTTGAAGTTTTCTGTCACTATTTATAGATAGCATTTCTTCTCAATCAATTCTTACCCATCTACTCTCCATCTTGAACTGCACTAGTACCAGCTCCTCAAAGGTTTTTCACAATGTTCTACCTCAACAGTCATGGACTGTGTGTGTGTGTGTGTGTGTGTGTGTGTGAAATGCTTCAACAGACATGAACTGGTTTCTTGGAAAAGAAAAATTATAATTATCTTCATAACACATTTCTACCCAAGCTTAGAAAGGAAATGAGTCTCTTTGTCTTAAGCAGAGTCAAAGGCAATAATAGCATATAAAACACAAATAGGCAAGTGCCAAGTAAAAAAAAAAAATCACTAAAGTTCCAGTGCTTGGGGCTCAAATTACATGCCTGTGGCTTTAGCACTTGCTTGAGTCAGTCTAAACTTGGGGAGTTTATTTGCAAGGTGAGACTAACAGCTGCTACAGAGCAAGATCCAAGAACGAAAGAAAACTTTAAAAGATTAGTCGAGGGGGCCAGCTGTATAGCCCAGTGGATAGGGCGCCGGTACACCACATGGGAGGCCCCGAGTTCGGTTCCCGGGGACCTCTCCGAGTGGACAGACTGCCTGAGAAGGCAAAAGCCGCCGTGGGCAGGGAAGAGCCGCCGTGGGCAGGGCAAAAAGCCACCACGGACAGGGCGAGCCACCTGCGAACGGAGCAAAGCCACCTGCAATGCGAACGGAGAAAAAAGCCACCCGGGAACGGAAGCAGACCTGC
The DNA here is from genome assembly GCA_004027955.1 of Chaetophractus vellerosus. NCBI lineage: Eukaryota > Metazoa > Chordata > Mammalia > Cingulata > Chlamyphoridae > Chaetophractus > Chaetophractus vellerosus. Next base: position 8,281 of record PVKH010044069.1, on the reverse strand, counting down.
CCACAAGCGGGGCAAGCCGCCTGCGCAGTTAGCTGACTCGGCGTGTCGCCGCAGCAGGGGGAGACAAAGCAGACATAAAAGAACACAAAAAATGAACACACAGCAAGAGCAAGCAGAAAGGGGAGGGATATGTAACCAAAAAAAATTAAAAAATAATAATAATAATTTTTTTAAAAAAGGGTAGAGCTTAAAAAAAAAAAGATTAGTTGAGATGTTTCTGAATATTAAAGCTTTTCCAGAACAAACACTACAAGAGTCCAAGGTATGAAATAGCTTATATTTGTGTATTAATCACATACAAACTTGGAAATGAAGCACTAGACTAAAACAAAGCACCGCAGATTAAATCACATCTGGTATTAAATCTATTAGATAATCTCTATTCTTATAGTCAAAATTCCCTTAATTTTCTCTCACTTTTAATCTTTATGCTTTTCAGAAGTAAGAATTTATAACTTATTTTCCTTTATAAAGGAATAGCATTTTCCTTCATCCTAAATATTTGATTATTGGATTCTAAATTTTGAAACACAAGTTTACAGTAATATGATTTCATTATGTTCTCATTTATTTAAACATTAAAAAATGTAATTTTATACAACTCTTTTGATGTTATTGAGTATGTCAAAAAAGAAAATCAAAATAAACTTACCTTCAGAGAATCAACTAAATCATCAACTAAGAAGAGGCGTCTCAGTTCTTTCATTGTGCAGTTCACATGACCAAGAGCAGAATTACTGTATTTCTGAACCAACTCTTCAGATATGGCGACTTCAGATTCCAAATAGGCCCTAGAAAACAAAACACATCAAAATCATCATTTATTGGAGTGGTTTGCCCCCTAAATGTCAATCAGCAATGATATAATCTATAAAATGAAAAGATTAATAAAAGTTTCCACTGTAAGAGCCTACTGTTTCCAAATTAAGCACAATGCAGAAATTCCCCAAGCAAGGGGTATTTCATTCATAGGTAATGTCAGCAGACTAGCATGGGAAAAAGAAAAGCACATGCTTTGAAGCCAGACTGATTTGAGCTTGAATCTTTTAAGCTTTGCACCTTACTTGGTTGTGTATCTTTGGGAAAGTTATTTAGCGTTCCCTCTAAATCAGTTTCCTCATTTATAAAAGGGAGATTTTCATGAGAATTCAATGAGTAAACTTAACCTAATAGAGACACAAAAAAGCACTCGATAAATAAGTTACTATTACAGGTTTGATTTTTTTCTTTAAGTATCATGGAGTCTCATCAAGTTGTCCTAACATAGATCCTATTCATTTCCAAATCCTACACTTTCTAAACCTAACCTTTAGAAAAGGAAACCAACCAGTATGTCAAACACCAGATTGTGAAGTGCCTGCCATATACTGGCAATCCCAGTAAAACATAATATTGTCCATTTAGATACCCTAATCTGTACTGAGATGGCTGCAAATGTTAAATTCAAGAAGACAATTGTAAATGGGAAAACAGCCAAGTCTGCAGGAATGCAAGAAACTGCTTCACTAATTATTGTTTCAAAGAAACCACTTTTTTTGGCAGAGGAGAACGGAACCAGAAATGCCAAGAGTTCTCATAGCTATCGAAGCAGTCCTTTACTCAGTCCCTCCTCATTACTTCCCATGTCTGTGGACACCACTCCATAGTTACTTAAGAGTGGAAACAGCAATCCTCTTTGACAACTCCTTGTCCCAAATCTCTTCCCCTGCAACATGCCCCATATATGCTCCTTGGTTTTATTCATATTGTCACCACTCTAGTTGAAGTCTTCATTACTTACAGGCTGGAATATTCTACCAGTCTTCAAATCAGCCTGCACCCTGATCCATTCCTCAGCCAATATCAGATTAGTCTGCTTAAAGCTATCTAGGTTGAAATTCAGGTAGAAGTTAGGAGACCTGCCACTACTCAGCTATACAATCTTGGAAAAGGCATTAAACTTCTCTGGGTCACGGTTCCAACACAGTAAAATTAGAGAAACAGACTTTCTTAATTCCTTTAACATGGTTCCAATTCTGCAACCAGAGAGCCCTCCCAAATCTTGCCAACCTTATTTCCCACTACTCCCTATATTGCTGCCAGAAATTAGCAAGTCACCAAACATGCTTTAACCGTAATGCCTTTTTTCACCATGCTGCTTTCCTAGTCCACACACTCTCCTCCTACCACTGATGGCAGCTTATCCAGTTAGTTAGCTTCATCTCAAATACCACCCATACATGAAATCTCTTCTGATCTCTCTCTCTCTCTTCCTTAACATACTATATAATCTCCCACTTGGGGGTACCTCTAACAACACTTCCTTTTGTATTGTTCTAACAACACTTACTATACCCAGCCCTGAACACAGACATGTATACTCCTACACTTTTCCTACTAGTGTATAAACTAAGGACCAGGAATATAGCCTTACTAATACAGTGGTCTAGCACATTATTTGACCATTGCTATTTATTAACTACCAACTATCAAATTGTTAAAATCAAGTTAAAAAAAAAAGCTCAAAGATTCACATCTCCCCAATATTTTTACTTGTGCAGCTTTGAGAAACCTAGAAGAGTGGCTGATAGAACCTTATTTGCTAGTCCATTTCTTCAGATCACTGCTGCTAGTTCTCAAAGCCAAGATGCCTGACCAGAAGGCACAAAGACAGCACTCTCCATCAATGATATCCTGTGGATATTTATATTAATTCAACTGGCATATGTGACATTAATGCAATGCCAGCAATACCCATATTCTTTTCCAGTGACCCCAGGAATTGGATAAAAACTATATGATATCATCTTCCCTAGTATGACTGGGGAACGAGGAAAACTGTCTAGTAAGCTCAAGCTGGCATTTGCTTTATACTGCCTACAACAAGTTTAGAATAAAGTGTTTCTAAGAAGGAAGTAAAGAATAAAGAAATCACTAGTCTTTTCCAAAAGTCTGTTTAAAATTAAATGATGTATAATAGATATATACAATAGATAATATAGAAACTTTAGCTAGATGGTTTTTTATAAATTTCAACTTAATCAATAATCATACATTTTTAAGGTTTGTGGCATGATATGGTTGTAGCAATTTGAAGATGCAATTCCAAGTTACTGAATTCTAAATATGTTCTCCCTACCAGCTACAAAATGGAGACTTGTCATAAAAATTAAATACGTACATAAAAGCCCAGACCATCAATAAATGTGGTCAATCTACCAAACTAATGCAACTTCACTGACATGTAGAGAAAGCTAGAGAGACACAAATCACAAATGTTTATAATAAACATAATTAATTTAGTTAAGTCTCTAACTCTCATGATCAGAGGATCAATTAAGTTCACTCAATATCAACTAGATAGTGTTCTAGGTAAGAACATATTCATGCACAAAAAGATAGTTGCCTCACCAAATTAGTTTTAATGCTTACAATCTATTTAGACAAATATGGTGTCCATGTACAAAAAAATTAAAGAACATTTCAAAACCATAGTAAGTGCAAAAGGAAAGGAATTCTCAGATCACATTGAGCAAGTATAGATTAGGGAAGCCTTTTTATAAGAGCTGGGTCTTGAATCAAACACAACCAGATAAAAAGTATGAGAAATCAGAGCATCTGGGGCGCTGAGAAAGGCACCACAGAACAGGCACAAGACTCTTGATGGAGCAAATGAGAGACAAGACAAAGGTATATTTCATCCTATAATGAACAGAGAGCTCCTATGAATAAAAATGATATGACAAAAGTAGTACTTTTTCTAAATTAATCTCACAAGATATGTAAAAGCTGGAATAATATGAGGTAACCAAAAGTCCATTTGGCAATAAATGAAGTCCATATGATTAGAATCTATACCAGTGATGGGCAAACTTTTTCAGTCAAAGGGCAGAGAGTAAATATTTTAGACTTTGAAATCCATGCAGTCTCTGTCACAGCTATTCAACTCTGCTATTACAGTGTGAAAGCAGCTAAATGAGTGGCTATTCCAATAAAATTTGTTTACAAAAGCAAGTGGCAGGGGAGAAGATGTGGCTCAAGCTGTTGAGCGCCTGCTTCCCACATGGGAGGTCCCAGGTTCGGTTCCCAGTGCCTCCTAAAAACAAACAAACAACCAGCAAACAAATGAAATAACCAACTCAGGGAGGCCAATGTGGCTCAATGGTTGAGCACTGGCTTCCCACATGCGAGGCATGCAAAGTCCCGGAAAAAAAAAAAAAGGAAGGTGGCAGAAAAGATGGAAACAACCCAGGTGCCCATCAATCGATGTATGGATAAACAAAATATGGTATATACATACGATGCAATTTTATTCAGCTGTAAGAGGAAATGAAGTCTTGATGCATGCAACAACATGGAAGAACCCTGAGGTCATTATGTTGAGTAAGTCAGACATAAAAGGAAAATTACTGAATGATCTCACTAATGTGAACTAAATACAATGAGCAAACTCATGAAGTTAACAGCTAGAATACAGATCACCAGAAGATAGAATGAGGGTAGATAATGGGGAGCTGATACTTAATTTGTGCAGAATTTGTAATAAGGTTGATTGTTAATGTTTGGAAATGGAGAGAAGTGATGATAGCACATTATAGTGAGTGTAAGTAACAGTGCTGATATGTGGGTGTGACTGGGGTTGAAGGGGAAAGTTTAGGGTCATGTATGTCACTAGAAGGAAAGCTAGAGACATAGCAAACCCTGATGTGGATGCAGTTATGTATGGCAGGGGAAGGACAGAGGGATTGAAAGGTAACCGCCAAGGGGTAGGTGGGTTTTCTTTTTGGAATAATGAAAATGTTCTAAAATTGACTGCAGTGATGAACGCACAACTCTGACACTGAATGTACACTTTAGACGGAATGTATGGTACGTGAATATATCTCAATAAAATTCCTTAAAAACACAGAATTAAGTCTCAATTCTAACCCTGTTTACACTGTTGCCAATGTGTATCTTTTGTCCAGACATCTCACCTGAATGGGTGGCCTTCATCTGATTTCTGGATCGCTTGGATCACACCCTTATATACCCGAAAGCTGATGGTCACAGAGAGCAGGGCCAAGGCGATGTAGGCCATTACACTCACAATGCTGAACACCGTCAATGAAAGCAGCAGGAACAAGCTGGCACCAAACACCACCCCAGTCTTCTTAATGTCTCTCCAGTAGAGGAGGTCAACAACTGAAAAGTGAAGAAGATACCTGAAATTAGAACATGACTTCATTCATTTGTAGGATTCCTCCATCTACAAAACTTAAAAAGGTTACTTGATAAAGTAAAACCGGAACCTAAAATATTCAAGAAAAACTAATTTTAAAAGATAGTTTAAACCTATTTTAAATTACATATTAGTATAATACTTGCACTCATTTCTATTTTTAATCAAAGGATGTTTTTCTGTCAAATCTATTTCCTACATGTCGAAATCATTCTGGCTATATAAGATTATTTAATGTCTCAAGACCAGCATGCTTCCAATCCAAAACAAGAGGGTACTTAAAAGCCATCTTAAGGGTCTTTGTCTTCATAGAAAGCTTGCTATATATTCAAATGATAAAAAAAAAATTTACTCAATACATAGTCATTAATGAAGATACTTCAGTGACACAAAAATATACTTATCTCTTGAAAACCACTAATTCAAAATACATTGAGAAATTAAAATTCTAAGCAAGTACACATTTAAGTTTTCTAACTCTGCTTTTTACAAAATCTCTCTCTGAGAAATTCAACAAAACTGTAACCTAAGATGGCCATTACTAAAACAAAAACTTCCTATAAAGCAAAAGACAGGGAAATTGCCTTCAGATTACCTGTAAAGTTACCTTCCTTGAAGAGTAGATAATTATGCCATAAAAATTTAAGGGTTAGGGGCCGGCTCGATAGCCCAGTGGATAGGGCGCCGGCATACCACATGGGAGGCCCTGGGTTAGATTCCCTGGGACCTCTCCTAGCGGGCAGACCGCCTTGAGAATGGCAAGCCGCCATGGGCAGGCCAGAGCCGCCGTGGGCAGGGCAAGAAGCTGCCACAGACAGGGCAAGAGCCGCCACGGGCAGGGCAGGTCGCCCGCGGATGGAGCGCAGCCAGCCACCCGCGAACTGAAGCAAGCGCCGGCCGTGAACGGACGCAGAGACCGCCCACAAGCGAGGAAAGCCGCGCCTGCGCAGTGACCACTCTCGGCGCATCGCCGCAGCGGGGGGAAGGGGAGATATGTAATAAAATAAATAAATCTTTAAAAAAAAAAATTTAACGGTTAAAGGAAAAAGAAAAACTAAATTTGTTGCACTGTTGTATTATGTTTATTAATAGTAAGGAGTCAGACAAAACCCAACTTAGCAAATGTGCTCTCGTCCTATGGTCACAGGACCACCGTGGGGATCAAATAACTACAGGTCTATGGTTTCCAGATCCGGTTATGCACAACCCAAGGAGAACTCTGCAAAAGGCTCTGGAATCCAACAATTGGGGAGAAAAACATTTTTATAGTAAAGTAAACATGGATATACTCTTAAGCAGAATTTAAAATCCCTGTTACTTTTCAAGGTGTCTTCAAAGAAATTACATTTCTATGGGCTGCTTTGGTCTTGACTCCCAGAACCCCTGAGGTATTTATGACTTTCCTTTACTGTTAAGGATTCTTCTGTAGAGAAAACTGTGTGTGTGAACAGTAAAAATGTTAGATATTATTATGAAACCCTTAATTCCTGTTAGTATACATCATGAGTATTGATTAATGTATTTTAAGTACCCATCACATAGTGCCTGTCACGTACGTAAGCGGGACTCAATAAACATCTGCTCCATTCTCCTAAATATGATTTGGTTTGAATGCTATTAATTTAACATTTTATGTATGATTTACAGCTTTGTTTTCAAATTCTGATTTCAACTATTTACTCAAGTCTTCCCCATTTCCAGGTTCCTTCCAATCCTGCCTAAAACATTTAAATAAGTTTTTGTTCTTTTCCACTGTTTTCTACTATTGTACCAACATAGTAGGCACAACCAGGACTACTAGAATTTGACACAGTGAATCTATATTGTCAAGTTGACATGATGAATAATGTCCTATTGAATAACAAGGTAACAGTGGTGTTAACAGTTTTCTGACACTCAGCAAACATTCACTGAGCTGATACTGTTTAAGAAACTCAATCTTGTAGAAAATAAATTAGAAAATCTTAACGTGAAGAAATGGACTATTCTTTAAAGCCTTGTCCAACTTTAAAGACAATGACAATAAAATAAGTATTACAACTGTCATGAGAATTCAGAAAAGGAAAAAAAACGTAGAGGAAATTAAGAATTTGTAAAAGAGACAGAAATTGAGCTGAGTCTTAAAGAATAGGTGGGATCTAGAAAAGCTAAAGATGCAGGCCTAGTTATAAGTCTCTTTCTGCTAGCAAGGGTTCTTATAATTAATGTCATTTTCTAATGGGTACAGTGAGATGGTAGGAGAAACCACGATATAAATAGCCCATAGTGAGATAACTCTTTCCTGAGAGGCTCCTTCCATCCTCCACAACAGTGGCCTTTATATAAGATACCAAATAAATCACTCTGGAGTTGGATCAACTACACTATGGCTCCATAACGTACTAGTTATGTGACCTCAAAAAACCACTAAGACCCGCTAAAATTTCATTTTCTTCATCTAAAAAATGTGTATATAATAGGAATTATTTCACTGAGATGTTAGGACTGAGATAATAAATTAATAAAATAATATAAAGCACTTAGTATATAAATTCTTAGTAAATGTCAGGGCTCTTATTTGTGGTTATTATTAATACCACCATAATCACCATCAACTTTCTTATGTAGAGGTTTAAATAGTAAATATATAAAAGAAAGAAGAAAAGGAAATTTCAACCTTATTTCTAACCTGTAAGTTAATAAACTATATTCCTGGGTTATACTGCAAACATATTACTTTATAAACCATGTGGGAAAAGTTTTCACTATTATAGGTTAAAGAAAAGTTGATAGCCTAAAAGAATCAGCACATAAGGTACACCTCAAATCTATTTTTTTTAAAGATTTATTATTTATTTATATATCCCACCCCTTGCTGCTTGTGCTTTCTGTGTTCATTTGCTTTGAGTTTTTCTGTGTCTGCTTGTCTCGCCCTGCTGCGTCACCCTGCTGAGGCAGCTCACCGCACGGCAGCTTGCCTTCACCAGGAGGCCCCGGGAATCGAACCCAGGGCCTCCCATGTGGTAAACCAGAGCCCTACCAATTGAGCTACAGCCGGTTCCCACCTCAAATCTATTTTTAATATGAACAAAAACTCCTTTA
>PVKH010044068.1:0-10647 GCA_004027955.1 Chaetophractus vellerosus | reverse complement strand
TGTAACTTACTTGTGCCTTCAGGACCCGCTCAAGCCCTTTCTCATATATACCACTTCCACTTTATTATGGAGTGTTGCTGTGCATGCCCAACTTTATGGTTTGGTGGGTCAGACAATACCCAGCTCATGACAGGCAACTCAGGTCTCATGGTAACCTGACGGTCCATGGTTAAGTGTTCAGTCTCTAATAAGGCCCAGTAGCAGGCCAAGCACTGGTTCTCAAAAGAGGAGTGGTTATCTGTAGAGGATGGCAAGGCTTTGCTCCAAAACCCTAGGGTCTGCATTGTGATTCCCCTATAGGGGCCTGCCAAAGGCTCCAGTCAGCATCTCTATTTGCCACTGAAACTTCCAGCATCATTGGATCTGCTGGATCATATGGTCCAAGTGGTAGCGCAGCTTGCACAGCAGCCTGGACCTGTCGTAGGGCCTCCTCTTGTTCCAGTCCCCAATCAAAACCAACAGCTTTTCTGGTCACTCGGTAAATGGGCTGGAGTAGCACACCCAAATGAGGAATATGTTGTCTCCAAAATCCGAAGAGGCCAACTAAGCATTGTGCCTCTTTTTTGGTCATAGGAGGGGCAAGATGCAACATCTTATCCTTTACTTTAGAAGGGATATCTCAACATGCCCCACATCCCTGGACACCTAGAAATTTCACTGAGGTGGAAGGACCGTGTAATTTTGTTGGATTTATCTCCCATCCTCTCTCACGCAAATGCCTTACCAGTAATTCTAGAGTCTTTGCTACTTCTTGCTCAGTAGGTCCTATCAACCTTGATATCATCAACATAATGGAACAGTGTGATATCTCCTGGGAGGGAGAGCTGATGAAGGTCCCTGCAGACAATATTATGACGTAGGGCTGGAGAGTTGATATACCCCTGAGGCAGGACAGTGAAGGTATACTGCTGGCCTTGCCAGCTGACAGTAAACTGTTTCTAGTGGACCTTACTAATGGAAATTGAGAAAAAAGTGTTTGTCAGATCAACAGCTGCATATCAGGTACCAGGGGAAGTGTTGATTTGCTCAAGCAATGATACCACATCTGGGATAGCAGCTGCAATTGGAGTCGCCACCTGGTTAAGTTTATGGTAATCTACTGTCATCCTCCATGATCTATCTGTTTTCTGCACCAGCCAAATAGGAGAGTTGAATGGGGATGTGGTGGGAGTCACCACCCCTGCATCCTTCAAATCCTTGATGGTGGCACTAATCTCTGCAATCCCTCCAGGAATCCAGTATTGCCTTTGATTTACTATTTTGCTAAGGAGGGGCAGTTCTAGTGGTTTCCACTTGACCTTTCCAACCATAATAGCTCTCACTCCACAAGTGAGGGATCCAATGTGGGGATTCTGCCAGTTACTGAGAATGTCTATTCCAATTATACATTCTGGAACTGGGGAAATAACAACAGAATGAGTCCGGGGACCCACTGGACACATTGTGAGATGGACCTGAGCTAAAACTCCATCAATCACCTGACCTCCATAAGCCCCGACTCTGACTGGTGGGCCACAGTGACGTTTTGGGTCTCCTGGAATTAATGTGACTTCTGAGCCAGTGTCTAATAATCCCCGAAATGTCTGATCATTTCCTTTTCCCCAATGCACAGTGACTCTGGCATCTTTCCTTGGGCAAAGATGGGAGGAAGATTAACAGAATAAATTTTTGGCACTTTAACAAGATCCTTCCGCAAGGGGACCTGGCCTTCTCCTCATTCAAGGGACTCTGGGTCTGTAAACTGTCTCAAGTCTGCGAATTGATTAAGGGGCTGTGATTCTCTGCATCTGTAACTTGAGTTAGAGTTTTGTTCACTCGACCTAGAACTCTTCTGCTTATACAGATCCAGAAGAAATTTAATAGACTGCCCATGTATTTCACTTCTAGGTATCCCATGATCTATTAGCCAATGCCATAACTCCATTCGACTCAGACTATTCTGAGTGCTGCTTTGAATCTGTCTTTCATTGCGGTAGCCACACCCACCTTGCCTTTGGCGATTCACTGCAGATACTTGACTTTTGCTGCACCAATATCTGATCATCTCCATAATGTTTAAGGATTCCAATTCCATTACAGTCCTCCCTATAGTAATATCTGGACTACAGAGAAGAGCAACCACAGAGCTCTTCAGAGAAGATGGGGTTAGTCTTACAAATTTATTCTTCACAGTCCTGTTTAAATCGTCTGGATATTCCTGGGGTGGGTGGGTAGGTCTCAAATGGTAAATCCATTCTAGCATTCCAAACTCTCTAAGCCTTTGAATCCCCTCATCTACTGTATATCAGGGCAAATCAGGCATCTCAATCTCAGACAAGTCATCTTTTGGTCCATGTTTCAATCAATCATCCAAACAAACTGTTAGATCCTTTCTAACCCCTCTAGCTACAGCATTGAATCCAGAATTTCTGCTTAGTGGGCCCACATCAATAAATTCAGCCTGATCCAACTTTATATTCCTTCTACCATTATCCCACACCCTTAGTATCCATTCCCACACATATTCCCCTGATTTCTGTCTATATAAGTTGGAAAACTTATGAGTTCTGAGGTTGGCATACTTCCTCATGGGTCACACTTTGTATTTCACCTTTGGGGGCTTGTTATGATTTTAGTCTAGTAATAGGTCTGGAAGACAAGAGGAGTGATGGGAGTGGGTAAGGAAAAGGATTAGAAATGTCTTACAAGCTACTGACCTCAGGGCATTCATTTGCATTTTCTTCTGGTAAAATAGGATTCAGATCTCTTCAGGTAGGGGTTGGAAGGCAAATTCCTCAGGGCAGCCTGGAGGCTGGGCAGTGCATGCTGGAGTTTGGCTGGTACCTGCCTCGGGGCTGGAAGGAGGTCCAGATTCCCTGGGGCAGGCTGGAGGCTGGATGATACAAGGTTGACAAGGTGTGGTCTCCACAGGGCAGGCCATTGCAGGTTTATCTCGTAAAGTCTCAGCAGAATTTAGGGTTCCAAAGTACCCACCAATATTATCATCATCCCATATGTCTCCATCACAATCCTCAGGGTTCCACTCCTTTCCAATCAATGACTTCACTTTAATTGCAGAAACCCTACAGGGTTGAGATTTTAGTTTCCTCTGTAATGCTGCTACTCATACAATGAGAGTCTGGGTTTGATTCTCAGATATCTCAAGTCTGTGGCTACAGGAGACAAGATTTTCTTTCAGGGCACACATAGCAACTTTCACATCATTCATGTGGCATTTAAGTTTCAAATTTGAAGATTTTAGCTCATCTCTTTCTTTTGTAACTCTATCCAGAGTATCTAGGAGGAGCCAGCCAACATCATTACATCTTTTGACTTCAAAAAACTGTGTTAAGGTGTTGAAAACACTCTCACTCAGATCCTTGCTTCTTAAAAGTGTGGAAGTAGGGGAATCCAGTGATGCTATTTCCCGTATCTCTATTGCCAGCTCATGCCACGGACTCTCAGCAACTTCTTCATTACTGGAAAAGGAGTCCTTAGTACCCTTGAATCCAATTGGAGTAGAGAGCCAATTACAAAACTCCCAGAACCACCTCAGACATCCCATGTTTAAGACTCTGTTCCTCAAGAACCACTCCCGGTACCAAGCTATATCAGTCAGGGTTCTCTTGGGAAACAGAATCAACAGGAGATATCTGTCAATAATATGAGATTTTATAAGAGTCTCTTATGCTACCATGGGGATGCTCAAGTCCAAGTTCTGCAGGCAGGCTGCAAACCAGGACCTCCGATGAAAGCCCAATGAAAGGTCCTTAATGAGTTTCTGGGAGAAGTTGGCTGTCCAAAGATGAGCTGGGAAATTGTCTCTGAATGTTGAAATCACTTCCCCTTTTAAGGCATTCAACTGATTGGATTAAAGCATCACCCGTTGCTGATGCAATCTCCCTGATTGATGCAGATGTGATCAGTCATCCATGCAGTAAACTCACTTGTGACCTAAGTCCATAAATGCTCTTGTATTAACAATTAGCCCAGTGCTTGCTTGACCAAACACCTGGATACAATTACCTGGCCTAGTTGACACATTAACCTAACCATCGCAGTAAGGATAGTATAAAATTAAAAAAATAACAACAATGAATCCATGAAGGTGCATGACACAATGAACCCTAAGTTAAACCATGGACTATAGTTAATAGCACTATTATAAAAATGTTCTTTCAGCAATTGTAACAAATGTACCATGTCAATCTAAGGTGTTAGTTATAGGGAAATACATTGGAATCCTGTATTTTATGCATGCCTTTTCTGTAAACGTACAACTTTTCTAATCAAAATTAAAGGGAAAAATATACTACTATTTAAATAGTGCATCTCAGATGCTTTAAATTTGTAAAAATGGATTCACATCTATATGTCATTTAATCCATTTTGTAACCTTGTATTTTAATTGTTTTTCTTGTATAATTGAGTAAACTAAAAATCAGAGAATTCTGATTTTATACTTATTAATTTATACTTATAAATTTTATACTTCTAATAAGTACCAGGTTATTGATTCAAACTTATTTTAAACTGCATTTATAAAAACTCTATTATATAAATAAATTGCATTGATGATAATCATACAGTAAAAATGGTGAAGGGTGGGTCTTCAATAGTAAAGATATTGGCAAAGGGAAAGTAGTTGAATTGGGAGGAGTTGGAATTGCCCCTCATGACATTGCAATGACAGATTCAGGTCATTATACATTTTGTCAAAACTCATAAAATTGTTTGGGACAAAGTGTAAACTATAATGTAAACTATAGTCCATGATTAGTAAAAATGCTTCAATGTGCATTCATCAGTTGTAACAAATGAGCCACACTAATGAAAGATGTTGTTAATAGGGAAATTGGGGGAGGTGGTGGGGTTTATGGGAATTCTGCATATTTTATGTAAAATTCATGTAATCTAAAGCTTCTTTAGAAATAAAAAAATAAAATAAAATAACGATAAGTGAATTGGGAGTTAAGAGAACTTGCCCATAAAATTGCAACTGAAAGTCATGACAAATGTACTGAAATTCTCACTTGTCTAGTAGGTAGAGCCCCACTGAGAAATGTGTATCTTTGAGCTGTAGGGGATAGAAGTATAATAGTACTGGGCTAGATTCCCCAGAGATAAGTGTGAAGGCATGAAGAGAATGTGTTGTTAGGAATCTGGACCTCATTAGGATGTTTTGGGGCTCAAAACAGGTTTCAGTCTAAATTGGTGAGATGCTAATTTATATATATCAGAAGCTATTTGTGTGAAAGCTGTTCATTGAGAATTAGGAATATATGAAGCAAATATATATATTGTAAATTTTGCAATGTGTAAAACATTTGATGAATTCTTCCCTCATAGGCTTTGGGTTGTAAAAAGCCCAGACAATTACCATAGGAGTGACAAAGTACTTGATAGAGATGCTTACTGTTCAGATAGTAGTTTGATAATGAGAGACAATGGAATTTCAGATATACTCATGTGGTAGAGACACATCATACAGACATTAACTAGTGTGGTGGTTTGAAACAGTATGTACCCCAGAAAAACATGTTCTTAACTTTAATACATTTCTGTGAGTGTGAAATCATTGTAAGTAGGACCTTTTGATGAGATTACTTCAGTTAAGGTATAGCCCACTTCAATCAGGATGGGTCTTTTTTTTTTTTTTTTAAAGATTTATTTATTTTATTACATATTTCCCCTTCCCCCCGCTGCGGCGACGCGCCAAGAGTGGTCACTGCGCAGGCGCAGCTTTCCCCGCTTGTGAGCGGTCTCTGAATCCGTTCACGGCGGGCTTTCAGTTCGCGGGTGGCTGGCTGTGCTCCATCCGCAGGCGACCTGCCCTGCCTGTGGCGGCTCTTGCCCTGTCCGTGGCAGCTTCTTGCCCTGCCCACGGCGGCCGGCTCTGGCCTGCCCATGGCGGCTTGCCATTCTCAAGGCAGTCTGCCCGCTAGGAGAGGTCCCCAGGAATCGAACCCAGGGCCTCCCATGTGGTATGCCGGCACCCTATCCACTGGGCTATCGAGCCGGCCCCAATCAGGATGGGTCTTAATCCTATTATTGAGGACCTTTATAAGCATAGTGAAATTTTAGACAGACAGAGAGCCACAGAGGGAGCAGCCAGAAGCTGAAAGTCACCAGAAGAAAACTGAGAGGCCAGAAGAGGTTGCCATGTGCCTTGCCATGTGACAAGCTAAGGACCAAAGATTGCCAGCAGCCAGCTCCAGAATACCAGAGTCTTGGGGAAGAAAGCATCGCTTTGATGATGCCATAATTTGGACTTTTTCCCAGCTTCAAACTGTGAGCAAATAAATTTAACCTGACCCATTTCATGGTATTTACTTGCGTAGTCTGGGAAACTAAAACAGCTATTGTATTAGTCAGCCAAAAGGGGTGCTGATGCAAAGTACCAGAAATCTGTTTGTTTTTATAAAGGGTATTTATTTGGAGTAAAAGCTTACAGTTACAAGTCCCTAAAGAGTATGACTCAAGGTACCATAAGAGGCACTTTCTCACCCAAGTCAGTTGCCAAATGTTGAACTAAGATGGTGGAGCTGGTCTCTCCTTCCTTCTTCCTCTTAAGGCTCCATGGGGCCCAGCTTCTTCTGATCTTAGCTGTAGTCTGGCATCGGGTTTGTCTCTTTCCAGGCTTCCTCAGCTCAGGTGCTCTGTTCTCTTCAACTGCAAACTGTCATGTAAATGGCTCATCTCTCTTCTCAGGGCTGCAGGATCAAAGTTCTCTCCTCTGCTGCATCTATGGAGCTCTCTGTCTTCCTGTTCCTTCTTCCGTGTGTCTTCTTGAGTAAGTGTCTGTTTATATAGCCCACCAAGGGGGCAGGGACTTAAACTGAGTTACATCCTACTGATGTGGTCAAATCAAAGCCCTAATCTTAACATAATTTAATCAAACCCATCTCAGCTGAATCTAATACTATCAAAGGGTATCATGCTCACAGGAACAGACCAGATTACAAACATAATCTCTCTTTTTGGAATTCATAAATAACCTCAAACTGCCACAGCTATAAACTGTTGATTCCCCAAAAAGGTCACTGGAAAAACTTGTTGATCAAACAAAGTTAAGTTTATTAGATTTACTACAATAAGAAAGACTACAGTAACTTTGATAAAATCTTAGTGGTCTCAAAATGGGAAATTATGTAATTTCCCAGGCTGAGTAATTTTAAGTCAAGTCTTGCAAGGCTATAAATTAGTCAGAATTTGGTAGCAGTTAAGATATAATAATTTTGGATTGGTGAGCACATAGAAGCAAGAGTCTTGAAGCACATCTTGATCAGCAAGCTGGTAGGCTTATGAGTAATCTGTTCATTTGGTTCATAGTCTTATCTTCCAGAAAAAGGTGTTTCCTGGAGCAAGCATCTGAATTGATTTTGCTTGGTTCCAGCATCTTTTAACACAAGGATTCATCTTGAGTTCAGTCCAACTATCCTTGTGAGACTCAAAGAGAGAGATACACAGAGGGAGCAAAGGGAAGAGAGACAGAGACTGAGAGAAAGCATGAGAGTAATTTATAATTCAGTGAATGTGGACAGTGTCAAAGTAAAAACTGCACTAGACAATGTGAAACAGGCAAGGATGACTTTATACATAGATAACATGTTAGTGAAAAGAGAGTAAATTCAACTCTGTTGAAACAAAGGACCATAAGCTTTTTCAGGACTCGGTGTGGATTAGTGGAACAGCATTGGACGATGGTGGGGGTTTTGCTCACTGGGATGAGTGAGTTATTTACTGAGGTTGTAATTAGGACCACTTGGTTCAGAATGTTTTCATTTGTGGTAATTAGGCCACTTTGAGTCTGGAAGGAACTAGAAGGGAAAGAAAAAGAACTACCTAATTAGAAGCCTTTCAGATGCCTAGATAGTATAAGTGCTTGAGTGAGAGGGAGTTCAGGGGCTTGGAGTTATAGAGAAGTCTGTCTATAGTTAGTCAACCTGAAGGGAAGTCAAAACCATGTTGGTCAAGTCATCAGTTCCCTAATTTTTCCTGAGAGTTCCTGAGATGCAAAACGTAATTCTTATAAACATTCTGTTATCCCAGGACATATATTCTGAGTGTGATTCATATTTGTAAAGTCCTTTTTTCCATTAAAATTATCTCTAACCACAAATACATTGTTTCATCTTGTGTTCAACTGAAGAAATGGCCATATCTTCCAAATCATGGAAGATTTAGGGGACTTTCAGAGGTCATTTGCTTGTTCATGAATTTCACCTTATATATTGATCATAGAACCTCATCCTGCATTATTTCTGATTCATTGTACCAAAACTTTGGCACCAGAGTTCAATATGCTGCCTACCATTGTCAAGGGAAGCACAGGAAGGCAGCAGGAATAAGCTGTCAGGAATTGGTCTTAGGAACTCTAGCTTATTTAGTTTGGAGAAGGAGGAGCTGACATCTTAATATTTTTAACCATTATTAAGTGTTTGTAAGGAGGCAAAGAGAAGCAAGGAGGAGAGTGCTTCACACGCAGGCAAATTGAATTGCATTTGAAAGAAAGGTTTAGACCACATAAAATGACATATTATGATAGCTGCACACATTTCTCTAGATTGTGTTGCTTGTGCCTAAAAATACATGAATGAAATTTACTGGACAGTGTAACAAATATCAATAGGGTACTTTACTGATGACTGATAAATTCACCACCTCTATCATATATTTTGACTCCCCTTCCTGGGCATCGTATATTATCCAGAGCCTGGGGGTGGGGTGGAGATTAATCAAATATTTTAACTATTATAAAAGATTTTTTCTATTTGCTTTATAAGCCCCTAAAATGTGTTAACACCAGGCTATTTTCTGTCAAAAACAAGTTCTTTACACATACTCCCAAATTAAAAAGCAAACAAACAATAACTGCCAATGTATTAATTTTGTATTGAACACAGAAGCCTGGATTACTTAAATAAACTGTTTTTGCATCAATTCCCCATTGAATGGTCAACATAGAGAAGTTTCCAGTCAGAGCCTTTCTATAATAATTAGAAAGTCTGAAGTTTTTTTTTTAATTAGAATTAAGTAAAGATAGAATAACTGTTTTGTGAGATAATGACTTTGTCAGTACAATTGACTAAGAATTTGTGAATAACTGTCTCTCAGAGTCAAATAAGAAGGGATTCCTACATTGGAAGAATGGTTGCAACAGATAACATTAAATCTTCCATGACTTTTCCAGGGACAATTTCATGCAAGAACTTGCTCAAAAACCTCATTAGAAAACTTTGTATAACCTTTCCTTCAAAATACTGTTTCATGAATTGTGAAGATCAGGAAGTCATGACATGGTTTCTTTTTTGGGAAAGTAGCAGAGCCAGAGTGTACTCATTCCTCAACCATTAAACGGATTTCTGTAGGAATAATAATATGAAATAGGTAATTACATGGATATCCAGACTACAATGCCAAGTTTTCCCCAAATAATACATTAAAAGTAAGTACTAAGTAATTCTTAATACAGTCATAAGTAAATGAATATTAAGACATAATTCTTAAAAATAATGTTTCTTCTCAGAAAAATGTTATTTTTTATCATTTATTCACTCACTTCTCAAAGGTAAAACATAATTCAGACATGATCTCCATAAAGGTCCTTATTCTCATAAAACAAAGTTTGTATCAATTATTCACTCATTTATTCATTCAGCAAATCTTTACTTAAGGCCTTTTTTGTGAAGGCACTGGGATATGAAGATGAGTAAACATGTTTTCTCTCCTGTGGAGTTCACAGTTTGTCAAGAGAAATAGACACAGAAATATCAGTAATAAAAGAAAAAAGAAAATAAGATAGGTAAAAGAAAATACTCTAAAAAATTATGAGAAGTTGGCATGATTTCTGCCCGGGAAGTGGGAGAGGGAGACTCCTCAGAAGGCAGTGGATTGAGGAGGGAGCATTTAGTGAGCCGGGTCTTGAGCAATGGTGAGGAAGAGTGGACTGTGTATAAACAGAGAAGGATGCTGCGAGGAGGAGGCTTTCAAGGCAAAGGCAGGGAGACAGAGTTGTAAGACCAGGGCTTCCAGGAGACTTGAAAGCAATGCAATGTAACTAAAAAGGGGGTTTCTTTAAAAGAAATAAAACCAGAAATTCAGGCCAGATATAGGTTTTGGACGGTCATGAGCACTATGCCAAGGATTTTGGATTTTATCCTATGAATAATCAGAAGCTATTGAAGAATTTTAAACTAGCAAGAAAAGTGAACAGGTTTACAAGTTAGGAGGTGCACTTGGTAGTGATGCAGTGCTTCTCAAACATTTTCTAATGTTTTCACTCTCAGATTCCCTAAATACAGTGCGAAAAAAATATGTAGCAATTCATTATAAAAGATGTTTTCTCAAAACCCGTATTTTGAATTGAAGAAGTGAGAATGAAGGACCAGCATGATATCTTGACAATAGGAGCATCCTCAGGCAGGTCAGTCTCTAGGGAGGTTCATCCATGGAAGTGGAATGAGGTATGAGAGAAGGGAAAAGCCTCCTTCCTGAGGGACACAGTGTTGAGGCCTGGCTCTCTGAGATTCCAACCTCCTAGTGCAGCAGGCCACTGCCTAGTGAGGGGCGGCTGGTAAGGGTGCATATCGCCCTCAGCCAAGGCACGGGTGAACACCGCCCTCTGTTATGCCAGGACACCAACCCAGAGAGCCACCCACACTGCCC
>PVKH010044067.1:0-10646 GCA_004027955.1 Chaetophractus vellerosus | reverse complement strand
GGCTCTTGCCCTGTCCGTGGCAGCTTTTTGCCCTGCCCACGGCGGCTCTGGCCCGCCCATGGCGGCTTGCCATTCTCAAGGCGGTCTGCCCGCTAGGAGAGGTCCCCGGGAATCGAACCCAGGGCCTCCCATGTGGTATGCCGGCGCCCTATCCACTGGGCTATCGAGCCGGCCCCTGAATTGTAAATCTTTATGTGCTCCAGGACACCCCTTCGAGTGGCATTCTCTGTCAGATCACTCCTAGTTCCCATGAAAAAGTTGGTATTGGCCACATCTATATGTCAAACTAAAGCTGTGTATTGAAGAGGCTTCTCAGTGAGGGATTCTCACCAGCACTGGGGCAATGGCAGCAGCAGTGGCAGCACATAAGAGCACCAGCCTGGCTCTGCTCCAGGTCCTCTGTCTCACTCTGGAGATGACTTGACTCTGAAGGTCGATTTTCATCTGCACCAACCTACAACTGTTATTATGAATAAAAGGGGATTTTTAAGTACTTCAAAGTTGTCTTACTGACACAATCTTACTTTTTAGACCACTGCTATCACTTGCTCAGATAATAACAATAGTTTTCTATCTCATCATTGTACCCCACAGCCTTGATCCACTTGAATTCTTTGACCAAGTTGCAGTCAGCATGATCTTTCTAGAATGAAAATCATTCCATATGGCTTCCTTCCTTAAAAACTTAAGCAGCCCCCTATTGTCTTCAAGATGAAGAACAAACTCCTCCCCAAGGGTCCCCAAAGCCCTTTGGAATATGGTCCTCCTGTAGCACTGCAGTCTCTGTCTCAACCCCTTTGCCCACAGAGCCCCGTGTGCTGCACCCATCCTAAAATTTCCCCCATCTCATCAAAATTGTGAGTTCTCCTCCATGCCTTTGCACATTCTCTTCCAGCAGTCACTTTCTCAGGAGCTCTTCCCTGACCACTCCCAGGCTGTTAGGAACTTCCTTCCATGTGCTCGCCCTGCACACTTTGTTTACCTCAATTATAGCACCTACCACTTTTGACATTCTGTTTCTCCCACTGGTCTGTACACTCCCTGAAACTAAGTCCTGGCTTGTTCACACTTGTATTCCCAGTGCTTGAATATTCCTTACTCCATAGCAGGCTTTCATGAACATTTGTTGAATGAATGTAAGATTTAGGTAACTGATTGGTTAAGAAAGTTGGTTTTTTTTTTCCTTCCACTAAGCACTGGAGTAGCTGCTTTTAAAGATAGACATACATATTGATGGAACCAGAACTTGGCTTTTTATAGAAATTTCTTTTCTTCACATGTATTATTGCATCCACCCATAAAAGATCACATTGCCCTCTTATGAAGCGAGTCTTGTACTTGTTGATGAGATAGTATAGAATGACCTAATTCTCTTTATCAAAAGGCAAACCAAAATTTTGGTAACAGATAGTGGTGATGGTAGCACAACTGTGTGAATGTAATTAACACCACTAAATTGCATATTTGAACGTGGTTCAAATGGGAAATTTTAGGTTATATATATGTTACCAGAATAAAAACTTTTTATAAAATCATAGAACTGTACAACATGAACAGTGAACCCTAATGTAAACTGTGGGTTAGTTAACAGTATCAAAGAAGGAAAAAAAAAGGCAGACCAAAGCAAATTGATTATGATTTCTTCTTTGTCAAATGTAACTTTCAAAGTACTGAAGCCTGAAGCCTTATAGAGTAGAAGAACACTTTTCTCTAATCAGAGTCCAGACAGACTCCTAAATGCTAGGCTGCCTCTGCTGCAGGCAGCCTGGCTTGGAAGGGAAGACATGTCACCCCCTTTCAGAAGTGTGATGATTTGTGGCTGAAAAGGGAGAGCCTGCTCTCTGAACCACATGCCCCCTGGTGCAGGCAGGCTAAGGAAAGATGAATGGTATTATAAGACAGACATCTGAATGTTTCATATTAAATTAGTCCCACAGAGCACTCAGAATTCCTATTCCATAAATCACTAGGTAAAGTAAACTCACTCCCAGGTTAGATTGCCATGACTTTGGCCTGTGGTGTCATAGATAATCTGAGAACAGTTAAACATTTGTCTGAAATAGTAATAATTTTCAGCATATTTACTCAGTGGCATAGAGGTGGCTCAAACTGATATCTACTACCCCAAACAGCATGTAAATAGGAGTCAACCAATTTAGGAGCTTTCCAAACAGGAGTCACTACTCCTCATTCCCTCTGCACATTCTAAAACTGCCCTTAGCTCCTTCAGGAGCTAATAGGTACTGGGGGCCAAGATGCACAAACGTCATCCCTTCTAGAGAGTAGGTGGGAAAGAGCACTGATCTGCCCCTTCCCCTTCTGTAAATTACAATCACAGTGCCATTTTGAAATCCATCTTCACCTTGCCTTGATCTAAGAATCATAGAGCTAGGAAGGACCTTGATTCCACTAAAGCCACATTGCTGTTCAATGACGAAGACTCATTCTGAGAATATTTTACATATTCTTGGATCTATTCTGGCTCTTCCAGTCTTGGGCTGACATGGTAGGTATTGAGTATACTGTGAATAGAATAAAAGGAGCATTGGACTAAGGTTCTTTTTTTAAAATATTTTTTATTTATTTTAATTTTTTTATTACATATCCCCCCTTTCTGCTTGTTCTTGCTGTGTTCATCTTTTGCATTCTTCTGTGTCTGCTTGTCTCCCCCCACTGCGGCGACCCACCGAGTCAGCTCACCGCATGGTGGCTTGCCTTGCTTGTGGGGGCTTGCCCTGCCCGTGGCAGCTTGCCCTGCCCACAGTGGCTTGTCTTCTCAAGGCGGTCTGCCCGCTCGAGGAGGCCCCGGGAACCAAACCCGGGGCCTCCTATCTGGTAAACTGGCGCCCTACGAATTGGGCTACAGCCGGCCCCTGGACTAGGGTTCTTGAGACCAGGTTTCTAGGCCCAACTTGAAGCTAAATGGCTGAGGGATCATCTGAACTGCTGCTTCCTCCTTCATAAAATGAAGAAGGTAGACTCTGCCATCTCTAAAGTCACACTTAGCATTAAAAGTCTTATTTTGATTCCATAAAGGAGTGTGATTGGACAACATGTGTTATAGCAGCTGGAATTCCAGCTGATGCCTAAAGCCCATCTCCCTGCCTAATAAGGCCTTTGTACAGGTGTCCACTAGGACTTGCACCCAAGGTCACCATCACCCTCACAAGTCCAGTTTGATATCACCAGAGCAGCAGAGGAGGCCATGGCATAGTTTGGTGATGGCCAAGAATTGGGCCCTCCCAGAGAAATATCTTGGGCCTGGATTGAGTCTTGCCTCCTGCACTCTTGAGCAAGTCCCTTGGCACAAGGACCAAATGAGGTCATGAACATGGAAGCAGAAAGGCACTAATACTTTTAGAGTGTCCACATGTGCCAGGCACCATGCAGGACTATTGGGTTGTTGTTGTCTGTCTCGTCAGTACTCATGACCACCGTATGAAGTAGGTATTTCTTCTCCCCCTTCTACTCTCACATTTAACAGGTGGGGATACATCTTCTGAGAGATGCATTATCTTGCCCAAACCCACCAGCGATTGAACGACAGAGTTGGGATTTGAACCTAGATCTCTCTAACCCAAAGCCTGTGCTTTTTCCATTACACCACCCTAGAAACTGTCAGTTTTTAATGCTGTAGAAATGCCAGATATGGTTATTGATAATTCAGAAAATGAGTTTGCTGGATGCCTTCAAGTATTTTATGATTTAGTTGCTACTTACTTGGATGTTTCCCTGACCACAGCTAAGTTAGGCCAGGTAGGCTACACTTGGATGCCCCACTCCAGGCAGGAGGAGCCATTCTCCCATCAGGATGTGGTCTCACGTGCACTCCTTCCCTGCCCCGGCGGCTGTATATATCAGTAACCAGTCACAGACCTGACCACCCAAGCACTTTCCTTGAGCCTAAGTGCCCGACCATTAAAGATCACAACGTTTTTTCCTTGACAGCATGTTGCTCTCTCTTTTATGTCTTTCTTTTTCCTTACTAACACTGAAGTCTGATATTAATGGAAAAACCATTAAAAAAAAAAAACTATTATCTTATGAGGTAAAGTGAATGCAGTCAACTGTAAAAGGAAGACTTATCGATCAATTTCAGTTAAACCTTGCTTGTCTGACACTTTGCAGCTGAGGAATGTGTTTTTATTGCCTGGCCAGATAGTTCAGATTTCCGGTCAGTCTTAGTAAAGACCACTTTTATAACATTGATAAAATTTTATCACAGAGCTATGAAAACAAAATTAGATTCATAACTCACATTGGGCCTTGAAGGGGATGCCTCTATAAATTTTACAAACCTTATCAAGCTTTAATGCACCTATTCTAATAAAGATTTTTTTTAAAAATAGCAACTTCTGAATATGTATGTATGTGTGTATAAAAATAAGTATATATTCTTCTCTTTCTATCTTACAGGGAAAAGAACCTCTCTTCACCTACTTGTAAACAGAAGACTGACAAAAAAAAAAAAAAAAAGCCAGATATTTAGATGGCTGAAGACTCTGAATTTAAGCAAAGCTACTTCTATAAAACAAATCTGCGTGGTTTATTAAGAATTTTAGTTCTCAAATTTATTCTTAAAATTCTCAATTTTCTGTGGGCAGATTTTGAAGAATTACCAATGCTTACATAAAATCAACTACAATATATCCATAAATTCATGATCAGATATGTCATAATCAAGGGTTAGTGTTAGCCATAGGATTTTTGTATTCCAGTGAAATCCTACATATATTTCCTTAGTTTTTCAAGTCTAAGTATCCTATTTTTTTAATTGCATCTACTGTGCACATGTGTTGTCTCCCCAACTAGATGGTAAGTGCCTAAAGGCCTAAAGGCCGAGAAACTTGTCTCTATTTCTTTGGGACAGGGCTCTGTCCACGGGGCTCAGTGATGATGCCCATCAGTCCCACTGCCACAGCAGCCTGCTGGGAGGACCAGGTTGAACCATCTACTACTCTTGTGCTGGGCCCTCAAACAGAAAGTACAGCAGTACAGTGGGAATACAGCATCTGCTTTATGGAATTTTATGTCTATCAGCTATTCAGGAAGTGTGATCCTATGAGTAAAGTTCAGTCGAATTATAGTTGCATGGTCCTTTCTGCTTTTCAGAGGCAAAACGCACTTCTCAAAAGTTTGCAAAAAGAAAAAATGTCATGGTATAAAATTGACATCAAATATTTTAAAAATATATCTTTGATGAATATGTTTTGGTGTCAAATATCAATTTGGAAGAAACATCCAAAAATTATGTGAAGTTACTTATAAATGAATTGACAACATTTAAAATCTCAACAGACTATTATTATAAGGCAGTTCTCAAACTGTTTGCTTCATGTTCTCCTCCGAGAAGCTTTGAAAAGTCATGAACTCACAAAATACATATTAAAAAAAAGCACATTTTTTTTTCATACCATTTCATGGGCTTCACAAATTTACCTGAAAAACATCCATGAACTTTCCAAGAAAATAACTCCTGATATAAAAGAAGGTATCTTTGTTTTCTATTTTCTTTAAGGTTTGGGTGACATAAGACCCAAACCTTTCAAATGAACGATTTCAAAATACAGTATGTGTGAAATGGAGAACATTCTAACTTTCTCTGTGGTAATATGCTATCTTCTTGAATTCAATAACAATAAACCATGAAGAACTCCTATCATCTTTGGATGTGCTTTTTTGCATCTATGAATCTTAAGTAAGTGGGAAAAGAGTAGGCAATATAAACTTCCTTGAACAGTGTCTTTAATTTTGGGCATTTCTTGGAGAAATCCCTTATTACCTGGAACAAAAAAAGCTAATTAAGTCGACGTTTCCTATAATTACAAAGCCTTTTGACTCGCTACTCTTACAGGCAGAAGGAATACATGCTGTTTCCCTTTTGTCTGTCAGGGAATCATAGGGCATGGTGGCAGGCATCTCTGGCATTTGGGAGCTAAAACTCCGCAGAAGAGAGGAGTTGAATGTCTGGAGTCTGCGTGGAAATCACTGCCACCTATTGTAGAAAATTAGTGCGTCTTGGGTTGGAAAACCTGGATTTCCCCACTGCTGCACTTTTAAGGCTTTATCTAAGATGGGGATGTTTCCAAATTTTCAGGTAACTTTTTTATATTATTCCAAGTCATGTTACAACTGTAATTCAGTTAATTTAGTTAACCTTCACTGTACTCTCAGTGAGGAATCATGTGCGAAGTGCTTTTCATCTTCCTTTAAGGAAGTGTTTAGAAACCTCCTTAAAACTAGTACATTTTTATATGAAAAAATATATCAGATTATGTGGATAGCTATTTCTGAAGTTAGTGTATACAAGCCTGAAAAATACAGAATTTAGCATTGCTGTTTACTAAGAGGTCTCAGATGAGCAAAGAGCACTGGAAGCCCTGCGAGACTGCTCTTAGTCTCTGCTTTGTTCCCAGAGCCCAGCTCTGTGCCTGGAACACAGTAGTTGCTCGTTAAGTCTTTGTCTCTGCTTTGTTCCCAGTGCCTGGAACACAGTAATTGCTCATTAATCTTTGTCAGATATCAAATGAAGAGCTGAGTTTCATCCCTGGCTGGGTTTCTTCTTTTTACTTTCCTTTGTTAATTTTATTTACAAACACTCCATATCCACCAAATATACATTACCCATTTCCCCCTCACTACTTCCCGTGGTAACTTCTAATCTACTTTCTGTCTCTGTGAATTTGCTGTCTCTAGATGTCTCTTAGAAGTGACTATATTTGCCCTTGTGTCTTGCTTATTTCACTGAGCAAAATGCTTTCCATGTTATGGCATGTCTCAGAACTTCATTCTTTCTTATGGCTGAATAATATTCCATTGTGTGTATGTTCAACATTTTGTTTATCTATTCATTTGTTGTTGGGCTCTTGTGTTGTTTCTACCTTTTGACTATTGGAGATAATGCTTCTATAAACATTGGTGTAAGAAGGTATCTGTTTGAGACCCTATTTTCACTTTCTTTGTGTATATACCTAGAAATGGAATTGGCATATCATATGGTAATAATTCTATATTTAACCTTTTGAGGCACCACCACATTGCTTTCCACAGTGGCTGCACCCTGGCTGTGCTTTTTACAATGCAGGGGACATATCTATTTTCTCATCTGTGAAATGAGGATAGTTTTTCCCTTCAGCCTCAAAGGTTGTTTGTAGCATCAGATGAGATAAAGTATGGAAAAGCACATTTCCTTCTTCTCTGAAGAAAGGAATAGCCTTCAAAATTAGGTATATATTCTCCAAGAAGTAAAATTGTATTATCTTAGTGGGGAGCAGGGAGAAGAGACCATGGACTTAAAATTCAAAGTAATTTTGAAAAATAAGAACCTTAATCCTGAAAAGAAGAAACAAGTGATCAGCATCCAGAGGTGAGGGACCACCAGACCCTAGGCCTTAAAACATCAAAATTATGACCTTTCTTTTATTACACATAAGGCCTAAGACAGCCTAGAGCTGCCTGTGGCCAGTGGAGGAGAACAGTTACATGACTCTTGGGTAGTGGAAGAGAAGGGAGCTTCCCATTCTCAGCAGGGGAGGGAAAGGGGGATGCTGTGGTTGAAAGTCAACAACCATTATTTCAAAGGAATGCTGATAACATACATTCATAGGATTGTGGTGTCTTCAATTACTTGAGAAGCCAGGATTATTCCAAACCCAGAGAGAATTGAGCACAATTTATTCATATAACACAAATTTGTGGAATTCCTGTGATATGCCAGCACTGCTTTCAGTGCTGGGCATATAGTAATGAACAAGACAGAAGCTGGACTATCAGGCCTTACCATCCTAGTGAAGGCATACGGTAATAAAAAAGCAAACAAACAGGTAAGAAAATAAGTAGTGATAAAGAAAACTGGGTAAAGGGATAGGAAGTAAAGGGACAAGTTGATATTTATCAGTAAAAGTATTTATTGAGTGAAGAGCTAGGTAAATGGTGATGTAAAAAATATTGTCTGCATTGGATAATAACTACAATTTGCTGCTTTTATAGAATGTGGGGAAGAGAGCTGTAGACTTGGAGTTAATAAATAGGGTATTATTTCTGCTATCCTCATAGCTGTGTGACCTAGGGAAATTCACTTCTCCTATCTCTGTCTCAAATATAGACTGGCAAATATTCTCTGATTCAGCAGAGGACTCTCGCTTTTTAGGTACCCTGGCTTCTGACAGAGGCAAAAGATAAAAATTGAGGTTTCTCCAGAAATGTTATTGAGTCTTTATTTAACTTTCTCAGAGCCCCAAGAGATCATCGTCATTCTCACCACTGCTGCTGCCTCTGCTGTCACCACCAGGACTGTCAGGGGAAAAAGTGTTGTCGAGTAGGTAGGAGAACAGGTGCTGCAACCATCTATTCATCAAGCATGGTGCTAGTGCTCTACCTGCACTTACCTGTTTAATCCTCACAATTATTACTAGCTCCATTTTGCAGATCCCGAAACTGAGGCACCAAAGTTAAGAAACCTGTCTAAGGTCTCATGAATAAGAAGTGGCAGAGTGGTGCCAGATGCTAAAAGCATGGAAACGAAACCCCTAGCTTAATGTTATCCATTGTTAATTCCAGAAGTATTTATTGAGCATCTACTGTGTGCCTAGTACTTGTTATATCAAGTTTGGTTTGGTTTGGCATTAGGCAGATAACCCTCCTTTGTGTCATGAGAAAAAGTAGGAGGAGAAAAAAAAAGAGCTGGTGAATACAAAGTATACCCTACTTGTCCCTTTGAACTCAGGAGAAGCAACTTTTTTCCCCCCTACCACTCTCCGAGCTTCTGGAATCTCTCTGTCTGCTCTCTGTTTGAACTTGGGGAAATACAAAACTTATATTTTCTCTGGTCCTGGAGCTTTCAGAATCCCAAAGCATTTGGTTTCGATTAAATCCGTTGGCCGAGGCATTATAATTCGACTTTGACACAGATGATCCCATCACACGTCGCTTTATCTAACCTAACTGCTTATTACAGTAACAGAGTACACCAGTCAGGGGGGAAGGGGCAGGGCTGTGGGGAGAAGGTCACTCAGGTTTAGCAGCCACATGTACACAGCAGGATGGTGTCCTTTTAGAATTGAGAGGAGCATGTGTGTGCATTTATATAAGCTTTTTTTTTCTTGCCTGAATCTAAATTATAGAGATTTTAATAGCTCCAGTAATTAGACAAGTATGCAGTCAACCCCATTATGTTCCTGTGTAATATCACACTCCCTCGGGCCCACCTTCCCTGCTTGCTGGGCTCCCTGTACGGGCCCCTTTTCCCCTTATTTTCTACCATAGGGAGGTAGTTTTCTTTTCAAAGAGCTTACTGTTCACATTGTTTTTGTTCTCTCAATCCGGAGGTTGGATTTGCTTTCTCAGGGGTTTCATCATTGCGTTGCCCAGTGGTGTAAGAAAAGGACAGAGCGGAGTCTGGCTGTTCATTTGCATTCCCCATCGTGCTCAGCGCAGGCTCGGAGCTCGGTGGGCACAATAACTGCAGAGACGGGCTTAGCGCAATGCCTGGTACAGAGCAGACCTTCAGAATTGTTTACAACTGAGTCTCTTTAAGAAACATTTGATGGTTCAATTACTAATTGACCATGAAGAGAGCAGAACAAAATGCCCAGATATACTATCTTAAATCCTGGACTCTTGGAGAAAACTGCCTTTCTAACTCCCTGTTTGACTCTCATTTTTTCTCTCTCTTGTGTTTTGTTATTTTTCTATTATCCATAGTAATATTTCATCTCATTAGCATAGAAAATTTCTCAGCAGGCGATGAGGACTGTATATTGAGATGTACTGGACATCTTGGATTTTTCTTATTGTTATTTCCTCCAGAACTGAAAACAAAACAAAAACAAAACCAAGAACAACAGAAAACTTTTGGTGATTTGAAATTCAGGACAGGATGTTCTGTATTTCTAAAATAATGCAATTTATCTGATCAAGAGATTGACTTTTTCCATATGCATACAAATATTTTCCTAGGGGTTATCAGAAGGCAGCTTTCATCACCATTTGTATTTTAGGTGTTTTGGTTTTTTTATTTCCTCATAAAGATATTCCCAAGAATAATTTAAAAAGGAGCTCTGGGCTTTAGTTTCCTGAGGTCAAATTTACCTATCCAGCCAAAAAAAAAAAAAAAAAAATTAAGAAAAAAATCAAAATTAATTATGTTTCCTTCACAGGGATCTAAGAGTTGTCCCCTGAAAGCAGTTTTGCACTGCTTTCTATAAAGCAGTCTACGAAGTTGATCCCAAAACTACTTGGAAAAAGAACAAGAAAAAGAAAAACAGCATAAAGTCAAATGTTTAAGTTGCTTTTGTAATTAAGTTCATTGTAATTGGCAAACCAGTTTCTCTTTTCTCTGTAACGTGGGATTTGGACAGACAGAAACAGTGGTGGAGAGACTTAACTGTCAGTGGTATTTTCTGAGACAATATCTAAAATCTTTTCCACAAAGAGGGATAAAAAAGGATATTTTTAATGGATTCTCGCAATGGATTCTCAAAATTTACAACTCAAATCTAGTTTAAAAATGTGTGTTTTTTTTTAAGGCTCTAATGACTGAAAATGTTAAGCTAAAGACTATGTTTAAACAAGTAAAGACGAAGGGGGTATATGAGCAAATTAAAATGCATGAAAAGTGGGCTCTGCCGCGGCTGTTTCCGCTCAAA
>PVKH010044066.1:0-10636 GCA_004027955.1 Chaetophractus vellerosus | reverse complement strand
TGCCATTTATTTCTCCACTTAGTTTTTGCTGTGTTTGCCTCATGCATTTTGAGCACCCTGATTATGTGCATAAATGTTTATGATTGTTCTCTCTTCATGAAATATTACCCCTTTTACTAGTATATAGGTCCATCTTTGTCTCTTATGATAGTTTTGCATTTAAAGACTAATTTGTCTGTTATTAGGATAGGTAATCCTGCCCTTTTTTGATTATTGTTTCCTTGTAAAATTGATTTCCAGCCATTCACTTTCAGCCTCCTTGAATCCCTGGGTCTAAGGTGGGTTTTTTGTAGACAACATATAGATGGTTCATATTTCCTCACCCATTCTGCCAACCGGTGTCTCTTCACTGGTGAGTTTAATCCATTAAAATTCAGTGTTATTACTCTCTATGACTTTCTTAAATCAGCCATATTTTTGGGGTTTATGTATGTTTTGTTGTTTTTATTTCTCTTTTTGTCTTTTTAGTTGTTCTTACACTCTCCTCCAACTCTTTCTCTCCTGTCTTTTCCATTCAACCTGTAGAACTTCCTTTAGTAGTTCTTGAAGGACAGGTTTCTTACTGGCATATTCTCATAATTTCTGTTTATCTGTGAATATTATGAACTCTCCGTCATTTCTGAATGCCAGCTTTGCTGGATAGAGAATTTGTGGCTGGGAGTATTTTCTTTTAGTACCTTGACTTTGTCATACCACTGTCTTCTTGCCTCCATAGTTTCAGCTGAGAAATCAGCACTTAATCGTATTGTGTTTCCCTTGTATGTGATGGTCCTCTTTTCTCTTGCTGCCTTGAGCATTTTCTCTTTTTCTTGCACATTGGACATTTTGACAAGTGTATGTGTTGGAGTTGGCCTGTTGGGATTTATACTGTTTGGGGTGTACTGTGTTTCCTGGACATGTACATCCATCTCCTTCACTAGGGTTGGGAAGTTTTCAGCCATTATTTCCTTAAAACTCCTTCTGTTCTCTTTCCCTTCTCTTCTCCTTCTGGGATGCCTATAATGCAAATGTTTGTACATTTTGTGTTATCCATTAAATCCCTGAGTCCCTCGTGGATTTTTTATATCTTTTTATCTATCTGTTCTACTATCTGTTTGATTTCAGATGTACTGTCTTCCACATCACTAATTCCTTCTTCTTCCTGTTCAAATCTGCTGTTATGTGATTCCAGCATCTTTTTGATTTCTTGGATTGTGCCATTCATCACCATCATATCTGTCATATTTTTTTACATAAGTTTACAATGTCTTCAGTATGTTCTCCCACATTTTTCTTAATATCCTTAATCTCTTCCTTCACTTCACTAAGTTGGTCCATGATATTTGTTTGGACAGGTTTGATTAGTTGTTTGATGTCCTGCATCACCTTATTGGTTTTTAGTTTGTTCATTGGAATGGTCCATGTCTTCCTGGTTTTCAGTATGGATTGTAATTTTTTGTTGCCCTCTGGTCATCATTTTATCTTGATAGATTTATTCAGTTGATTAGCTTCTCTCTCTGTTCTAGAGTTTTATTCAGCTGGTGATTCTGTGTGTGTGTTAAGTTTTCTCTTTGACGCTTTCTTCTTCTTGTTCCATTTCCTTGCTTTTTTCTATGTTCCAATTTTATATTGAGCAGTCCACCTCACAGTCCAGCTCACTCCAGATCGATGCCCCCAATACTCTCGCTCCATAGGCTCCCAAAATAGACAGCCCGGGCAGGATCCTGTCCCTACTC
Source organism: Chaetophractus vellerosus (assembly GCA_004027955.1). Classification (NCBI taxonomy): domain Eukaryota; kingdom Metazoa; phylum Chordata; class Mammalia; order Cingulata; family Chlamyphoridae; genus Chaetophractus; species Chaetophractus vellerosus. Next base: position 8,921 of record PVKH010044066.1, on the reverse strand, counting down.
AGCTGTTCTCATCCCGAGAGATGGCAAGTGCCCACCTAAGCCAAGGCCATATTCCCAGAAGTCTAATTTTCTCTGTATATTTTTTGTCTGACATCTATTTCCCTACTCTGTAGTTATAAAGATAGGATTAGTCAGACTTCTTTAGAGAATAAAACCAATATGGTATATATACATATATAATTATTAGGGGAATTGGCCTATGTGACCAGGGATTAGCAAATCCAAATTCCATAGGGCAGGCCACAAGCTGGAAATTCCAATGAAGGTGATGATATGTTCTGCAGGTTAAACAGGCTGACTGATGAAGAGGTAGACACACTTTTTGAATGCTGAAATCCTCAGTTCTGCCTTAATATTCAGAAAACTGATTGGATAAGGAAAAGCCTCTCATTGCTGAGGGGAATCTCCTTTGTTGTTTGTGGATGCATCAGCCATAGATGTAATCAAATGATATAGATGCAAATCCATCTATGAAACACCGTCACAGTAAAAATCAGGTCAGTGCTTGCTTGACCAAACAATTGTACACTATATACTAGCCAAGGAGACACATGTAATTAAACATTACAAAAAGATCTTACCAAATTCACTGTTCTATTTGAAGTAGTACTCAAAAATAGAAAGGGGGAGAGAAATAGAGGTAAGGAGAGAGACCAAGAAAGAGAGAGAGAGGAAGAGATATATATATAGATATATAAATATATATAATTATAAATTCAAAATATATAAATTTACATGTAAATGTATATCCATTTTAAAATACTTATTTGCATTTTACTGCTTATTTTATAATATTCTATTAAATAATAAAAAGACAGCATAAGATTTCACTTGTTTAAAAATCAATATGCATTGCTAAAATATTTTAAAATAAATATCAAAATGAATTGCTTGTGAAAGAAGATATTATAAAAACACCTGGCTATCCCAGACCTTCTTGTATTAAATCCTAACAATTTAAATACTTTCTAAGATTCTTAATGGTTTTAATAAGTGGGAAGTGTAATTGGATACATAATGCAAAGGTTATTCCTCCTACTGAATATTAAAGGCAATTTTAAAAGTAAGATTCAATTCATAATACACATACATATTCCAATATTGTCTTTGACATCCAGTACAGACAATATTGAGAATATTAAAACAAATATGAAATATCACAAAGCTGTAGAAATTTACATGATAATATAATTAAAATTTTTTTGATTAGTTTTTAATTTTATCACTATTTTCACACTCTTTGTAAGTTTCCTGATACACATGGTAGGAAATAAATATTTTCTTTCCCATGCAAAAAAAATTGTGTATTTTATGAAATTTACTTTCTGATGCCCATATTTGATTTGGTTCCAGGTTTCTGAAAGAACTCCAGGAAGCAATAAAGCACAAATTTTCAGAGCAATTTATAAACTGCTTTATTTTTACTAACTTATGTTTTAAGTGAACTCCCAGTAAGCACACGTTTATCTACTCCTTTCACTTTGCAGGCGACCACTTTTTCCGAGTGCTACAAAATCTTCACGTAACTTCGTGTTAGGATAAGCAACTTCTTATGTATCATGCTTTGCCAGAGATTTATTCATAGAGATTTCCTGTTTTGGTTTTTGTTTTTTATTTTAAATAAACCAGGCCACATGGGCCAGAGAGCAGCTTAGCAGTTGCTTGCACACTATCCGGGGTTTAAGGGCAGTGTGAGCTGGGACCAGAGGTGGCGTTAGTGAGTGCTGAGCTGCGCTCCAGCCCCTTTTCCCCCCAAGGTTTATCTGGGCTCCCGTGAGTAACTTGTCTCGCTGGGCTCTGCCTGTCCCTCTGCCCCTACCGCCCACCACTACCGCTTGCTGGCCAGGTCCACGCATCAGCAGACTTTGGCAAACAAACTAAGACAGTGACCCTCCCAGCAATGTCCAAAGCATCGGGCACTTTTATTTTACTTAATTATGATCCCCAATTTGGACCTTGTTCCAACAATCTCAATGGAAAGTTGATCGAAACACTCTCATCACCGTCATTGATTTCTTTTGTATTCGGCCTGGTCACTTTCTTTTTTTAACTTTTTCTTTTTTTCTCTTTTTTTGAAGGGGTATGAGGGTTCCTTTCTTGATTGAAGTGAGAGTCTATAAGTGGCTGTTATATCTCTTTTAAGACCCTTGGAGTGGAGGTATAAAAGAATAAATGAAGGAGAAAACTTACATAATATTCACATTGACTGTAGGTAAAACAATAAATGTCAAAGCTTATTGAAGCTGAAAACTTTCACCAAATTAAAAGTGAATGGATGGAGGGGATGTGGCTCAAGCAGTTGGGTGCCTGCCTTCCACATGGGAGGTGCCAGCTCCCTTCCTGGTGCTTCTTAAAATAAGAAGACCAGGGGACACAACTAGCAGACAGACAAAGGAGGCATTTTGCGGGGGGAGATTAAGTGAGTGGAATATCCTTAATGTCATAGGAAGCATCTACCCTAACAAAACAAAACAACCCAACCCTTCTATTTCTAGAGGCTCAGTAAATTACTATAGGACCAACTCTCATACAAATAATCACTATAAACTCTAGAAAAGATGAATGCCTTACTGAAGACACTACAGAGCAATGGTCACATAAATATATTATCGAGGGTGTTGATGCTTGGAGGGAGGGGATGTCAATGAATGTTTTTACCAAATTTAAATCTTGCATCCTGATGGCAGAGATGAACCTACCCCATGTGAAGAAACTGCACTTAGGGTATTAATATCATTTTCACATTATTATTTACCTAGGTAAGGCTTAAAATATATTCAAGACCTTTCTGTTGATAAGTAAGACAATTTGAAATATATTCAAACTGTGTACATCAATAATAAATTTAAAACAATATGGATATAGATATAGCTATAAATAATATAGATATAGATAATATAGATACAGATATATAGATATACACATATATATATTTATATATTAAACACAACTTAAAAGCTGCTGTGGCTATATTACTGCAATGTATTTTGTAAGCCCCTCAGGCAGATACCATAAAATGTGTTGGCCATTAACAATGGAAATTATTAGTTCTCAAGCTTGCAGTTTTGAGGCTGAGAAAAATATCCAAATCAAGGCATCACCAAGAGATGCTTACTCCCAGAATCCTGGCTGCCAGCAATCCTGGACTCTGTCATGTGGCAAAGCACTTGTCAGTATCTGCTGGTCTCCCCCTTCTTTTCCAGGTTTAATTCTTTCCAGTTTCTTGATTCTGTGGTTTTCCCTCCTTTAACTCCATAGTCATCCTGTTTATAAAGGATTCCATTAAAAAGATTTAGAATCACACTGGACCATGCCTGAACTGAAGCAACCTAATCAAAATATCCTATTTACAATAGGTTTTCACATAGAAGAAGAATGGATTATTTAAGAACATGATTCTCTGGGGTTCATACAATTTGAAAACATCAAAGGTTACATTCTTATCAAAGAGTGTACATCTATAGGCAAGATGTATGGCTCAAAATTAAGATTATTTTGCATCATAGTAGACAAAACAATGCTAAATTTATAGTCCCCTATTATCATGGCTTCCAAATATTTAATGCCTAACATGTTATATCAGAAAGTATAACTTAAAATATCCAAAACTATACCTGGATATGTAAAAACAATTCAGCCAGTGTAACTATCATGAGACAGCCATCAGGAAAAGTATGAAAGTTTTGAAAAGTGTAGTTGACTAACTCCTAATGGTATAGAAAGTACATTCAAGTGTGTGTTGAGTAGTTTGAAATAAAAAAGTGTGGGGCCGGCTCGATAGCCCAGTGGATAGGGTGCCGGCATACCACATGGGAGGCCCTGGGTTCGATTCCCGGGGACCTCTCCTAGCGGGCAGACCACCTTGAGAATGGCAAGCTGCCATGGACGGGCTGGAGCTGCCATGGGCAGGGCAAGAAGCTGCCACGGACAAGGCAAGAGCCGCCACGGGCAGGGCAGGTCGCCCGTGGATGGAGCGCAGCCAGCCACCCGCGAACTGAAGCAAGCGCCGGCTGTGAACGGACACAGAGACCGCCCACAAGCGGGGAAAGCCGCGCCTGCACAGTGACCAGTCTCGGCGTGTCCCCACAGTGGGGGGAAGGGGAGATATGTAATAAAATAAATAAATCTTTAAAAAAAAAAAAAGAAAGAAAGAAAAAAGTGTGTGTTGTTTAATTATAACTGAATTGAACTGGAAATCAATGACAGAAAGGTACATAGAACTTCTAAGAAACATGTTGAGATTTTCTACTTTCCTAACATGATAAAAATGACACCCTATACCATGATTGTGAAGAATGAACAGTTATTGTAGTTCTTCCTAATACGTGTGCACTTTATGCCGGGTACTAGTCTAAATGATTACATGTTCCATTCAGTTCTACCCTCAATTGGCACATGAGGATGGACACTGTTGTTAATGTGCTACCATGTTGAGCACTGAGTTATCAGAGATAAAACAATGTGATGATGATTATCCAGCTCACAGGCCACTGTGCTGGGCTTTGGCACCAGGCTCATATGTGGTTTGGACAATTTCAATACTATTTTGTCATCACTAGCAATGCCAAGAGTTTGTTTTGACTAGTGAAAATCACTGTATTACTGAGAGGAAAACGCTCAGGAAGAGCAGGAAACCTCAGTGTCCTGGGATTGGGCTGAGGCCAGGCTCAGGGTCTCCTTCTCTGCTCCTTCATCCCTAAGGTCCACAGGCGTTTCATCTTAAGAGCACTGAGAATAGTAGGGGAACTGTGATTTTCTTTCTATGTGATTATCTGTTTAATCAACACCACTTCCTCATACAAGTACACTAATATATCTTGTATGCAAGTACTGTTCATGGACAGATTTTACATGGGTCCTGTTCCCTAACTATCTACAAACAATTATTTCTTTGAAATTACCTATGGTCACTGGGTATTATTGGTGCCAAAGCCTGTGCTCCCAGGGGTTTTCTATGACACCTTTGGAGACTCCAATTTGGATATAAAAATTTAACATGAAAGCTCTTGTTACAATAGAAGGCTTCCAGACAGGATGTTAGTCATCGCTACCAATATTGCCTCCAGGTAAAGCATGAGTGGAACCTTATCAGAAATCTTGATGGGTCTATCCAGTGTAAGTAATAAAATTAACTTTTGAGATTTTGTTGTTATTAACTCTGTTTTTTTCTGTCTTCCTTCCTTTCCCTCCAAGAATCTCCTGCATTTCTTTTCTGCATTGCTTAATTGATTTTTTGAGAGAAATTGTCAAGGGGACTATCTCACAATGAGACAAATCTCTTCTTTTTCATTCAATGAAATAAACTCAGATCAAGCAATTTTAGGAGAAATGATAACTTTTCATGGAAGCAAAGAGTGAGCTGGTTGCAGCACCAGATGGAGCAGGGGCAGGAGCAGCTCTGCACACTGACCAGAGCTTCAGAACACAGAATGCTAATTTAAATTTATACTTAAACAGGTCTAATTCTGATTGATGTGTTTTACCAAAAAATAATAAAAACAATGATTTATGTGCACTACTGCAAAGCAATTAATTTCAATAATTATTTCATATTTTCTCTTTCCCCAGCACTCTTCTATATGCAGTCAGTAGTATGTAGTGAATAAGTGTCATAAAAATAAATTGTGCAAATGCCCCCTTATACTTCAGGTGTAATATGAGGACTTTCTCATAATATATCATGAAAAAGCATCTAAGCATTGTTCATATTAGAGTTCCACAGCTTCCAGGTAAGTGTCTGCACATAATTCACCATAAAATACCTTTAAAGATAGATGTTATAAATAAATATTACAAGAATGTCTCAATCAATATATAAATTAACATATTAATTGTCAGAATAGGTCTTCTAATTCTATAATCTTTGCAGAAAAGGCAAAAAATCATTTGTTTTTACGATTTGATGTCTATGAACACCTGTGCAATAATCTAGTTATCCCAGGAGAACATTACTTTGTTAAGAATAGTCATACTTAACAACCTGTATTTACGTGTGCATAACATTTTATGATGTTATACTTTTAAAAGGAAATTGCATTATCAAATTCAGAATACTGCCATTCTTATACTTCTTTGCTTCTGAAAAAAATAATAGCAATATGAATTTGAGATGGGAGACATGTAGTGCCTAACCTCCCCCTTTGAAAAATTTATTACTTATTGGTTCATTTTTCATTAGCATTGCAACCATTATGAGAATATCTAATTATTTTTACAAATATTAAATTCATGAAGTGGGTGTTTTTACAAATTTTATAGAAAAGGAAATTGAGAGTCAAAGATATATATATCAAGCTCTCATACAGAGCAAATAAATGGCAGAGTCAAGATATAAAATATATCTTTTGTGTCTGCAAAGATTTAACTCTGCTCTGCTGACACATTATAAATTCAAGCTAGAAGCCTGCAATTGATTGGTGATTATGAAATAATAAAGTGTGTTCCCTCTGTGTTCCAACCGTGCAATCCTGTTGAATTTTTGTAATGTGGTAGAAGCCTGACATGGAATTTAGTGAGGAAAAAAATTAAGCAGTTATTTTTAAGATCTCAACATCTGTGTGAGGCTAGTTTAAATAAGTTAGAACTTACAAATATTGAAGTTAGTTATTTTTATTCAGATTCATCATACAATGCTATCAGTAAGTTTTCAGTAAACTTGTTGGTACAAAACAAGAGCAACTACTTATTGAAGCAGTTTTTTGAAGGATCCTGAAATAAAGAGGAGCAGAGACAGAAAGCTTTTATTCTTGAGATCAGGAGGTCATTCTGAAAGTAACAGGCATCCTGCCTGCTTACAGTTAGCAGAGCTTCTCTAGAAGTAGTTACATTTGTCAGGAGAAAAGGAAACAGAGCAGGAATGGGAAGTGCATCAACACAGAATTAGAGAGCGCTAGATAAGCAAGTCAGAAAATGTTTCAAGGCACTGAACAGCACAGCAGCTTCCAGTTTCCAGATAAACTCCCAAGTGCCCCCAGAGAGGTGTCCCTTGACCCTTTCAGCAAGTTTCCTACTTGTGGTGTATATTTTAAATTTGGCAGTGCTGTTTAGACAATGTAACATTTAATTGCTGTACAAAAAAACCAACAACCTAATTTTAAAAAACCAAAGTATCAAGGAAGAAGGGAGAACTGCTATGGCATCTTCCTCTGAAGAGTTTACATGAATTTTTGCATATTGGAGAGTGTCTTGATCCAAAGAGCAATAATTGCTGTGTGTCCTTTATTGCCCTCTTTTTAAAATTTCATTTAAAAATATCCAGAACATTGGTCTTGGCACTGATTTTTTTTTGTTGTTGTTCCAGACAAATTATCAGTATGTAGGAGAAGAACAAAATGTCATATGGGGCCAGCTCGATAGCCCAGTGGATAGGGTGCTGGCATACCACATGGAAGGCCCTGGGTTTGATTCCCAGGGACCTCTCCTAGCAGGCAGACTGCCTTGAGAATGGCAAGCTGCCATGGGCAGGCCAGAGCCACCATGGGCAGGGCAAGAAGCTGCCACGGACAGGGCAAGTCGCCCGTGGATGGAGCGCAGCCAGCCACCCGTGAACTGAATCAAGCGCCGGCCGTGAACGGACACAGAGACCGCCCACAAGTGGGTAAAGCTGCGCCTGCGCAGTGACCACTCTCGGCGCATCCCCGCAGTGGGGGGAAAGGGAGATATGTAATAAAATAAATAAAAAATAAAATAAAATAAAATAAAATAAAAAAAGAACAAAATGTCATAATGGTCTAATACTTCATGAATCTTGAAGCTATAGGTTGGTGTACGGGAGAGAGACAGGGGCAGCCAACAGTAAAACACAAGAGGAAACCAAGTGTTTGATTTTTAAAATAATATTTATATGATTTTATTAGAGGAGTTATGAGCTTAGAAAACAATCAGGCACAATGCCAAGATCATCCGGGTTCTGTGGGCAACAAATCTTGCAGCAGTGACAACTCTGTATCTCAGTTAGAGGTGACAGTAGGAGACAGGTATGAAAACACTGAAGCAGTGGGGAATATCCCTAATGACAAGAGCTGGTTTGACTTTTGGATTCCATTTATGTTTGTTTCTCTACCCAAGTGCTCAGTGATAAAATAGGAAACTTGGTCAGAGTGTAAAATTATGTCAGAAAGCGAGCAGCTCCCCTCTTTAAGGACATCCTTTAAACTTTCCTGATTTGTACATTTTTTTCCACTTATATCAAGAAATAATCTATAATAAATTCTAAAGCTCTCTATATGTTCACTTCCCATACTAGGAAAAGTAGGTCTTTCCCTCCCAGTTTTTATGCCTTCCTGTTTATCTTTGACCTTTTTAAAAACACTTTTTAAAAATAAATCTGAACTCTAGCCTAATCAAGGCTCATAGCATTGTTGATGGAAATTCACAAAGGGACCTAATAGTCAGTAGCCAAGTGTAGAAAACTGTGTGATGTATTGAAATGGAATCAGTCACTGAAGAACTATATGAGCTTTGTGACAACCAAAGGAACAAAAACATGTATAGTGGGTGATCAAGGAGACACTTATCTCCAGATGTTGCTTTGCATATACATTTCATATCTGTTGTCTGGCAGGATGTGTATTGGGCTTCAGTGTGAGGCTTTTAATATGCATCATTAATCTAAAATATTATCGATATTGAATCATATTAGACTTTGCAAATACGTGCAAAGTCTCATATCTGCTTGAATTTCAACCTCTTCTTTCAATGTAACTTTTAGATGAAATAGTGTAACTATTTCTCTAGAACAGCTCTCTAGAACAACCTTCTTAAGTTTCAAGAAACACAAATTCAAAGGAATAAGTGAAGGTAATCAGAAATATTAAATAAGAAGTTTAATAAAAGAAACACCACAAATATATATGTGTGTGTGTATCTGTCCATCTATCTATCTTTTTGAATTAATGAAAACATTGCCTGAAAGGATGATA
>PVKH010044065.1:0-10646 GCA_004027955.1 Chaetophractus vellerosus | reverse complement strand
ATGACTCAACAAAAAGAGACACAGAGGAGAGACAACAAGAGATGCAGCAGACTGGGTAGCTGAGGTGGTGCAAGAGATTGAGCGCCTCTCTCCCACTCCAGAAGGTCCCAGGATCAGTTCCCAGTGCCGCCTAAAGAGAAGACAAGCAGACACAGAAGAACACACAGCAAATGGACACAGAGTGCGGACAATGGGGGGAGGGGGGAGAAAAAAATAAATAAAATTGAATTTTTAAAACTCAACCCTACCTGGTGATGTACACAATGGTTTGGAGAGTGGAGAGAAGTTGAAGGGGTAAGAGTGGCTCCAAATCCCCAGGTGACCAAGAGAATGTAATGAGAGTAATCTGGTGAGCAATACAGGAGGAAAGCAGGTTTGGATAAAAGTTTATGTCATTAAAGAAGATAATAGAAGTGAAGACACCTGGGCTTAAACCCCTAGTGAGTGAACAAATCACTTCTTTTTCACCCTTACTTTTTTCCCCGTAAAGTGCGAATGATTATATTCAATTGGAAACCTTGATCCATCTGACATGAATCTGTATAATCTCCTCTTATTGTAATAGCAAAAAATAAAATCATCTATGTTTCATCATGGAATTTCCCACAGGTTGCCTTCTTGGTCTTGAAATACTCGTTAGATGTTAGAAAACAGAGAAGAGACTATTTTCTTGGATACTTTGGCCAAATGAAAATCTGATTATCGATTTATGTTATCTTCATCAATGAGATCAAAAGAAAGAATTCCTCGACATCTTGTCAGTTTGTTTTATCAATATACACCTGCAAAGAATTTTGTATCTATTTTAATTTCCAAGCTGCTAAAACAAATACCATCCAGTAGGTTGGCTTCAACAATGGGAATTTATTGGCACACGGATCTGAGGCTAGGAGAAGTCTGAAATTAAGATGGCATCGAGGCGATGCTTTCTCCCCAAGACTGTGGCATTTTGGGGCTGGCTGTCGGTGATCCTTTGTCTTTTGCTTTTCTGTCACATGGCAATGCACATGGCAGCACCTTCTGGGTCCCATTGACTTCCAGCTTCCGGCTGCTTCCTGTGGCCTTCCTCCATGTCAGTTTCCTCTGCTTACAAGGACTTCAGCCATATTGGATGAAGGTCCATCCTCTTTCAGTGTGGGCACCCCTCAACTAACATCTTTAAGGGGCCAATTTACAAATGGGTTCACACCCACAGGACCAGGTCTTGGGACCTGATCGTGCCTCCTGTGGGGGCCTGATTCCATCCCCAATGTTATCCAAAGAACAAATCCTCAAAGAGCAGGGGTCCCTGGTGAGAGACATTAAACCTATTTAGTCTTCTGGTCCAAATGACCAAAATATTAAAATGAATACTTCAAAATATGCCAAAATGTTCTGGGTTGATACAAATTCAACTCCAAAGACATGCTGCTTGACTATAGGTTATATTTCTGGATTAGAACTGCTGTCTGATTCTTCCCCCTACTATGTTGTAAAGTGGAATAGCCATGCATTCACTCAAAACTTATTTGGCATCCACCATGAGAAAGGGTAAGTTTTAGGTGTTGGGGACATACTAACAAACAAGACCCAGTTTCTGTTCTCAGGGACTATATAATCTAATTGGGATATGAAGGTGTCAGTGGTTGTATGTAGAGAGACAACCCCCTAAATAGGCAAATCCAAATGCTATGGTACAGGGAAACACAGATAGCCCTGGGATTCATATTATTATTAAACACTTAAAGAGTGTTTACATTGGGACAGGCACAGAGCCAACATCTGACATGTAACATCTCATTTAAATGTCATGATAACCCCTAAGGTGTATATCCTTATATAATTCCCATTTTACAAATGAAAAAACTGAACCTAGCAGCTTGCCTGAAGTCAGCTCTTATTAAAAGCGATAGATTCAGAATTTGAACCTAGGTACTCTGATTCCAGGTATATAACAGCACTTTCAGAAGAGTCAGCTGAGAACTGAAGAATAAGAAAGTGTCCAAATAATGGGGATGGTGGCTAAGGCAGGAATATAGAAAGGATTGGTATGGAGTGATGAAATGACTCAAAGAAAGAAGAGAGCATGATATTTTAATGGAACAGTAACTAGTACAGATAGGCCAAAGCAGAGAGCTCAGGAAGGAGTGAGGGCTTGGAGAGCACTGATGAGATACCTAGATTCACATTATGCAGAAGGGCCTGCTCAGGAATTGGTGCTCTGGACTTCTCGAGGTTGAAGATGATAGCTCTGAAGCTATGAAGCATAAAAGGCAACTTACCCTGGTCTTTCATACTAGAACTTAAAAAGATAACACAGAGTGTTTATAATTTCCTGGATCACAAAGCTAAATTTCAGCATGGCAAAGTGACTTGTCCAAGGTCACTAAGTAGGGAGAAAATTCTAACCAGAACCCTGGTGTCATGTCTTTTCTTCTGGTATCTTTACACTCTACCATATGGCTGTCTTATAAAAATTTAATGCTGAATGCTGATTTGCAAAACATACTGTTCATTGCTAAAAATGGAATTGCTTTTTCTACTCTTAGTCTCTCCCTGTTCCTAGTTCAGATGATACTAGTTTATTCCAAAAGCACGATTATAAACACATTGCTTCTTTATGTCTATGTAATCATACAATATTTAACTTTGATTCTTATATTGAGAAAGTTTGTTATTTTTCATTTCACTTATAGAGTGCACATATTTTGTAGAATCACTCAGAATACCATAACATAAATAAGTAGAATGTATTTTCTTTCCCACCAAGCTGATATTATATTTTTTTTCCATGGATTACAACACTTTGTCACAAATTTAGTCTTATCTGAGAGTACAAAGAACCCTTCGGAAAATAAGAAAACAAAGGGAGTCCCTCAATAGGTTCACTAATCTATCATTCCATATTTTCCTTCTGATAACCTTCAACTATCAAATGAGTCACCATTTAACTCTTAGTGATAGTTACCATTCATCTTATCCTGACAAATTTCCTTCATAAAAAAGGTGTCTGTTTGCCTTATAGATACAACTGCTTTTGAATGGGAATACAAAAGGGGTGCATTATGTTCTTATATAATATCTACAAATACTGATTATATCAACAAGGAGACAGTTTAAAGAAAATGAACCAGTACATATATTTCAATTTCAAGAATATTTTAAAATCTCATTCCATTTTAAGATCTGCCTTTGTGAATTTAGCACCTTCCTCTGGTTCATCTTGCCCACAAATGAAGATCTGAGAAGGCTTCGGCTCAGGTCTTGGGGTTGAGGAAGGCGTCTGTGTTAGCAGCTTGTGCTGCTCTGTAGCAGGTGCCAGCCTTGGTGGCTTTAGGGGACGTCCCTGGGAGTTCTGACTCTTAGAGACGAAGGCTCACGTTGATCTGTGTGAAGGACATCCCTCACTCAGCCTGAAAGGAAACCCTGGAGTTCACTGTCCCAATATAAAGTCTGTGAAATTATGGATTGTGACTAGTCTCCAGCATGTCTTGCAGCCTGAATTTTTTGTTTTGTTTTGTTTTGGTAATCTGCTACAATAAAATTACTGAACATTTGTGTGTTCCCACAAGTGGTATCAAAATGATGGAGCTCTTCTCAATTCCCATGAGAAGCAGGTAAAAAAAAACACATTGTGTCCTTCCCACTTCCCTAGTCAAGGCAAGCTACCCTCAAAGGTTGTCAGTCACTAACACAAACTTGGAAGAAACAACAAATTGGAACATGATGCTTCAAACATCTGAAAATATTATGTAGCTCATGTGTACAGAAGTTCATGTGTATCTGAAATTTATATAACTTCAGATTGAGTGATAACTGAAAAAGAAAAACTATGCTCATTTATTCATGAAAAATTATTAATTTTTTAATATCATAGAATGCTGGAAGTCAGAGAGTTGAAACCTGAAATAGTTAAGCTTGCAAAGAGACTCATTCATTACTTTTCAGAAAAGAAAATCTGCTTAAAGCTAAAACATTCAATTCTTGGTTTCAGTCCAAAGGTTCTGTTCAGTTGTTTTGAAGTTACAGGGAAAAAATGTACTTTTCCTATCGTACCCATTGACATTTTTAAACAAAAATAATTCAAAGATATTTAAACAGTACAACTTCAAATGTCTGTGGTTAATCCACTGTGGGGAAGAATCTGTATGAGAAAAAAAAAAACTATGAAAAATAAACTCGGAGTTTGATCACCCTTTCAAACACTGAATCAAACTAAAATTGTTGGTTTATGATTATACTATCAAGTCATTTTTGTTTTTGTTTCTTTACTAAGAAGAATACAGATTCTTCTGAAAGTATTTTTAAGGCAGGAGGAACTAAAAACTATTATATTTAGAATCACAGAACAAAATAGTCTCAAGGCACGAAGTTCTCTTTCTCAAAGAAAAAACTAAATTGGTCTGATTATCTTAGAATTTCAGGGTACTTCTTGGTGAAGGCTACTCTTTACTCAGTTATATGAAGCATAATTAATGTGTAACTCTCCCCCCATATATTTGTGTCACAATGTAAACCCAAATTCTCTTTTTAAGAGGTCAAGGATGTGTAATTTAATGTAAAGGGAAGAATATACTGTAAAGTAGTCCAGAAATAAAAGCTTACAGATGTGTCACTGTTATACATGCCTAAGATTATTTAGCCTCTTGCATTCAGAGACAGTCAAAAATTGGTAGGTTTGCATTCTCAGTGAAAATACTTTATTTCTTTCAACTTTGGCTTCTTTTCCTCTGAAATAGGTATAATAGTAGGATTGTTTGACTATTAAAAGAGGTAACATCTGTAAAACAGCATAGATAATGTCTGGCACACAGCACAAACTCAGCAATTGTAACTTTCCTTCCCTTTTCCAGAGGCAAACCTTCATGAAAACAAAAATTATAAAATACAGGTAACATAAAATGGCACTTTATAGTCAATACTAAACAAATTTACTTGATAAATTAATCTCCTTTGAAACACTGTTCTTTAAAATTTCCATTTACACACTTTTAGTATGAATCAATGTAGTTCTGACAAGAAGAAAAAGGAAGGCAAGGCAAGGGAGAAAACAGTATATCACACATTTCAGAGTACCGTTTCACTAAACTTTCATTTCAGTTATTTGTGTGGTGTGTGTTACGTGTAGATGAGGTCACGGTGTAAAACGTATTTCTCATGGTAGGTTGCAGTTTTTTAAAAAATGATAAGCATTGCCTTATCTGTTCTTTCTTTTCTCACTGACCTCTTTTGTTAATTTTGAGTTCCGGAAGTATATATAAAGATGGCCTTGATTACAGGCCAATGTTTGAAAATTCACTAATGCAAATTCACCAAATGAACACATTTTCTACAACCAAATGAAATAAAATGTTCTGATTATCTGGCCCAAAACTATAATTTACCGGGTAACTGCTAATTACAAGACACCATGCTACCCACACACTCTTATTTGACCTTCAAAACCACCCCGTGTCGTACTGATCATTATCCCCATTTAGCAATGAAGAAACTGAGGCTCAGAGAACTGAACCCAAAGGCAGGATTAGGTGACAGTTTGGATGAACTCTGCACCCTTGCTTTTCACCACACAACCATGAACACATCGTCGGGTGGAAAAGAATTGCGTAGCATGGGAAGTGGAGAGGTATTCCCACGGCTAAGGCTTCCCCGCCAACAGTTTGCTGAGGGTAGAGAAGCACAGCCCAGGGAAGGGAGCGCTCAACACAAAGGAAACTACACATAGATGGTGAAGAGGGCTTCTTGTCTACAGCAACTTGGGTCTATCACGGACTGGTTTAGTCATAACACAATTTAGCCTTTTAAAGAGTCAGAATTGTATAAATACAGTACAGGAAGTTCAGAAAGTAATATTTTAGACACCACATTCTTTTCTCCAGAACAGACAGCACAGAAGGTTCCATTTCCCACATTAAAACATTCTGTCTTCTCCTTAGGACACAGTGAAACATTTACTAAAGAGGCTGAACAGCCAGGAGCATGAACCCTGATTCTTTCCGCTGTGTTCACAAGAGCAATGGATTCAATGGCAGTCCAGGACTCTGAAATACCATGTTCAGATTTCTTTACTCAGGCTCAGCTAATATGAATCACTTTGACTGAGTATCACCCTGCTTTGCAGAATGGTATTCAGACATTATTAATAGTTGGCTCTGCTGAGTTGACCACAATAAGAGCTTTCTCCAGCCTGAGATAGAGCCAACCAAGCCCTTGTGTATGTCTGCATTAAGCTTGGGAATGGGTTCAGCTCCAAATTTTAAAATATGGTAAAAACTCTCCAAAGATGCATTTTAACAGACCAGCTACTAAAAACCATCATAACAGGGCAATTGTGGAACTCCAGATGGAACCTAAATGTTGACTGTATCATATAAGAATATATTATAGAATGAAACTTCTTAGGGGAATTTCTACAATACCTACTAAAAAATCCATTAGCCTATATATTTTTTGCTTGCTTGCAGCTACCTAGCTCAAATCTGAATTAACTCAATTCTTTTTTGATATCAGATAGTCTCAAAAATACCCTCTGCTTCACAATTGCTCAGCTATAAAATGGCATGTACTCAGTAACAAGATGTTCTAAAGGGCTTTTAAAAAATATGGTGTGTATTACCAGGAGGCATGTTCCACTTGGCCAAATGTAAGCACTGCTGCTACTGACATGAAGAATGACGCTCAGGGGTGGATTGGCTGATTTACCTTAAATAGTGCCAATGTATCTTGAACTAGCCTTCTTTCATAGAAACAAAGCTTTTGGATGGAATTCCAATGGAATTGATCAAAACCATCCTATATTTAGACTGGAAGCAACATCTTACATCACTTAATTCATGTCCTGGTAGAATAGGACAGACATTTAGTGAAGAGCCTGGTGTTTGTCCCTTTTCCTGGGAATCCAGGAAGAAATGATTTACTTTTCAATGACTAACTTTTAGACTATTGAAAATATTCCTTCTACCCCTACCCTATTTAAAACAATTATGTTACTCTGCTCATGTTTTATCGTACTGAGTATAGAAAAAGAATAATAAATATAACAGCTTAAGACACAATTATACTTTCATATACTGTTTGACTAGCTGGTCTCAAAATGATTTCTATCAAAGTTCCTTTTCTGTCGGTTTTTAAAGTAATTTTTTACTTCTTTATTTTCTATAGTTCCTCTAGAGGGTATATTTTGGATCATCAGTATAAAGTAGGCTCATAATAGAAAAAATTAAAAGCACAGAAAAAAAATAGAGATGAATAACAAGAAGTTCCCATAACCCTGACACACAAAAGAAATCACTGCTAACATTTAGGATTCTATCCATTCAAACTTGGTTTCAATGCATATAACCATGTATCAAGTTTGATAGAAAAAAATAACTTAGGGACAAACTATGGTAATTCAGACATGGGTATCTAGCAGACACTTTGTGAATCCATCACTTCAAGGAAAACAACTGACAGTAATTTTTGCCAATGACAAAATTTGAACTTTTGAGTAAATATTTCAATTTTGGAAAACTTGTATCTGCCATTGTAAGCATGACAACTCACCAATACTTGTAGATGTTTCTGATGAGATCACTGCTATAACAAATAGCACAGACAGGTTGGCTTGGCTCCAACAATAGGAATTTATTTCTCACAGTTTTAGAGGTTGGAAGTCCAAAATCAAGGCATTGGCAGGCCACACTTTCTCTGAAGTCTGTAGTGTAGTGGTGATGGCTTGCTGCCTCTGTCACCTGGTGACCTGTCTTCCCTCTCCTCTGGCTTCTACCCTGCTCAGTCATCTGTGTCTCTGGCTAGATTTCTTTCCTTCCCCAGTCATATTGGATGACGGCCCACCCTGGTTCAATGCAGCCTCTTCTAAATAGGATCTTCAAGATCCTATTTGCAAATAAGTCTACACCACAGGGCTGGGGTTTAGGACTTGAACATCTCCTTGTGGGAGCCGTGATTCAATCTACCACAAGTGGTAACATTAGCAAATGGGATCTTTTGCTATTGTATATTAAAATCTGTCAACATTTAGAGCTGCATAACTCTATTCAAAGTGCAGATAGACAAATGGGTTTCTAGAGTACAAAAAGTTCAATAATATGGTTTCAGATTTCACATTGCTAATCTTTATGAAACTGCCTCTTGCTGAGTTTTAGTGTAGTATCAAAAAAGAATACTGACACTTGCTCCCTTTCCTAACTATATACCTGTGTGAGGCCGAATTTTCTTTGTATATGCTAACCAAAACAACATATGGCAACAGGTTGAATGCAGACACAAACATGAGAAACCAGCTGTCTTCTATTAAGTAAGACATTAAAGAGATTTGCAAAAATGTAAAACAGTGCTGCTTTTATCACTAGTTTACTTCTGGTTTGGAAGATGTTTTTTTTAAATAAAAATATGTTAATTATATTACTATGTAATGTATTTATTATTGTTTATTTTAAATGCATTAATAAATCTTTTAAAAATTTCTCAGTTTTAATTTTTCATGTAGTAAACTTTGATAGATTTAACTAACATAAACAATACCTCTTTGGGATCCCACTTTCCTTCCTTTCTCCTCAACCTTTCCATGCGATGTCTTTTGGAATCTCCCTATCAGTTTTTAAATATGCTCAAGTCCTTAAAATAAACCCTTAACCCCACTTCTTCCCCCAGATACTGATTTTTCACCTCCTTTTCAAAACCAAACACTCTCTCTTGGCTTCTCTGTGAAAACAAACTGTCACAGTTTTCGTACCCCAATGGCACCTCGCGTTCAGTCACCTTTGATAAGTCATCCTCCTCTATCCTGTTTTTAAATGTTTGCAGTCACTCAAGGCTCAGTCCTAGTCCTTCTTGTTTCATTCTTTCTTTCCTCTCTCTATCAGTGCACCCATTTGAATGCCTGAATTACAAGCTATAGAAAAGTCCACAATATTTTCTTCTCTATTTTATTGAATTTTATACAGGCACATGATTTTTTCCTCCTCTTCTTTTCATGTTGCTATAAATATTTAGTTGAAAACAACTGCTGAAAACTTAAATGCTTAATCCATCTTCTCTGTGGATCTATGGGCCAGGAAACACCACCAAAGAGGAGGAGTAAAGATTAGATCCAAAGTTCCTGCCAATTGTTTTCCATCCTAGCATGTTTTTAATGGGCTATACAAGAGTTTGGAAAAGACAGGCACTTCTGATTTATATGAAAGACTTAAGCTGCTGCTAGTGGAAATTGGCTGTGTAAGTAAATTAAGACATAGTCTACCCGAGGCCCATACTTCCCTTCAAGAAATGTATAAGTTTCTTTTATCAGTAGCATAAATCACTCAAACAACTACATCAAGTAAACCAAATTACATACATTATCATAAGGGACCCAGGAGCTGGAATAATTCCAGAGCAATTTAGCTCATTAGGTCAGGTCTACCCTCTACCAAAAGTGGTCCTCAATCTTGCTTTTTTATAAATGATAATTCCTTTGTTATCAGGTTTACCAAGGCTCTGTTGCTTCAAATTACTCTCCTGTGCATCAATTTCAAAGTGCTCATCAGTTGGACTTATCAAATCCAAAGTTGTGATTTGCCCACCTCTCTTCATGCCACTCCAACTCCCACAGCTCCGCTCCCGCAGTAAGGAAAACTTTCTGGTCAAATTCCAGCTGCTGACAGGCATTCACTTCTTATGGATGACGACTTTCATAAAAAATTATTTGGACTCTTAAAGTCTGTCCCTTAAAAGGTGGCAGGGGGGCTGGTTTACCACATAGGAGGCCCCAGGTTTGGTTCCCGGGGCCTCCTCGAGCAGGCAGACCGCCTTGAGAAGGCAAGCCGCCACAGACAAGGCAAAGCCGCCGCGGGCAGGGCAAAGCCCCCCTGAACAGGGCAAGCCCCCGCGTGGTGAGCTGACTCAGTGGGTCACCACATGGGGGCGGGGTGGGGACAAGCAGACACGCAAGAACGCAAGAATGAACACAACAAGAACAAGCAGAAAGGGGGGGATGTGTAATAAATAAAAAATAAATCTTTAAAAAAAACGTGGCAGGTTTCTTTCAAGCACTATCTTTTAAAATATATAATTGACACAAATCCCCACAATTACATAAGTTTGCACTACTGAATCTCTCAATACATCGAGTAGGCTTGGAAGGAAGTCAGTAAGTTACTCTTTGTAAAACATTGTTCAATAAAGAACATGATTTTATTTTAAAAAGAAGACTATCTGGGAAATACTTGGCACATTTTTTAAAGCTATTTGAAAACCATACTGTGGAAAGAGATAGACCTGCTTTCTAGAAATAATTTCTTAGTGCAAAGATTTATCTATGTATTTTAAATGTGTCCTTTTGTTTTACCTCCTCAGTGTCACTGTGAGTTAGGTATCATTTTACCCCCTTACCAGATAAGGCAATTGAACTGAGATAGGCTAAGTCACTAGCCCAACATGACATATTGTATTTGAATGTAACAAGGGCTACATTTCTCAAATATTTTCTTTTTCTTTACTACACTATAGCCCAAATCCTAGAACAAAGAGATCATTGTTCAGCTTTGACTCTTAAGGCCGACTTTTTAAATCCATGATGAAATAAATCTTTGTTTTCTTTTCCCTAAAACCTTTTTCTTTTCTTATACCCCTCATCTTTTTAATAGCATCACGCCCTGCCTTACCCAACCCAGACATCTGGTGGT
>PVKH010044064.1:0-10646 GCA_004027955.1 Chaetophractus vellerosus | reverse complement strand
CCCCCCCTATATTTTTGATGTAGCATTTATCTAATCTAAAGCTTCTTTAAAAATAAAAAAATAAAAAAAAATAATTAGCTAGTACTGAAATATGTATCTGAATGTGATTAAAAAGGGAAATGTTAGATTGTGTATATGGTGATAAAATGAAAATTTTAAAAAGATCTATGAAACTACATTACTCAAACAGTGAATCCTAAGTTAAAATATGGACTATAATTAATAATACCTTTATAAAAATGTTCAAGCATCAATAATAACAAATGTTCCACACCAATGGAAGGTGTTAATATGGTGGTATATGGGAATCCGGTATTTTATTTATAATAGTTCTATTATAGCACATCTTTTCTAAAAAAGTGAAAAAGAGAGAAAAAAGAAATAATTGGCTAAGAAAATTGAAAGGTGCTATTTTTACAATATTTTAAGGACATGAATAAAGTAGTTAATATTTATGTGGAACATATTATGTGCCAGATAATAGCCTAAGTACTTTCCAAACACATCAGCTCTTTTAATCCTCATCCAATATAGGAAGTAATCATATAATTTTCCTCATTTTATAGCTAAGGGAGCTGAGATACAGAGAGGTAAATGATTTGACAAGTCTTATCACTAATTGGCAGATACGGATTAAAACCAGGGATAAGACTGGCTTTGGGGTCTGAATTCTTGATCACTAAACTGAACTTCCTGACCAAGGGTTGAAGCTCCTACTCAAGGCAGATGCCTTTTCAAATTAAAATTTAAAAGCATATAAATGAAACTAACCTTATGAAAGATATCCCATAAAAACCAACTGAGAATTCACTTCAAAGGAAATAGAAGTAGCAGTTAAAATAAGCATGGTTAATATCATCAAAGAGATAACTGCAAGACTAATATTCATAAAACCAGGTGAAAGCACTGTGATGGAATAAAGACATTAGACAACTATTCTGATAAATATAATTAAATTTGAATTATAAAAATAATAACTTTATCTTTTATTAAACACCAAAGAAACTAATTTTGGAAAATATAACAAAAGTTGGGGAAATTTGGAAAATTGTTAAAGCATGCTAAAGTTATTGTTTTGTTTGGAAGGAAAATAGAAAAACCAATCGATTTAAAATGTTTTAAATAATATGAATTAAAGTATGTATGGTAAATTTTAAGTTTAACTACTAAAAGAAGAGTAATAGAATCTAAATTCTAAGATGTATAGAAAAAAGGTAAGGAGACAAAGCAAATATTATCACTCCAACAAAGAGAAAAAGAAAATAAAAAGTAATGAAAACCCCAGTAAATAGAAAATACATAAAATAGTAGAAATAAAGTGATATGATGTAACTGTATCATAATAAATGTAAATTAATTGATCCCATTTATTAAAAGTACAAACTATGGGATTTATTAAAATAAAATTTATCTACACAGCTAAAACAAAAAACATATTGAACAAAACAGATGAAAAAATTACATCATGCAAAATAAAATTATGCAATATATATATATCAAGCAAGAGAATTTAAGGTAAAAGCTTTAATTAGAATCAAGAAAAATACAAATTATTGATAAGAAAGAAAATACATCACACTTGGGAATTTGCATGTTTCAAAGTACCTAAGAATTAAAAATTTGTAAAATGACAATGGATAGAATTACAGTTTAAAATGACAGACTCAGCAATCGTAGTGGGAGATTTATAGATTGGAAAAGAAAAAAATTAAAAATATAGAAGATTTAAACAACCACTGCACTCAACAAATATGGAACATACATTGGTATCAAACACATGTAGAATGTTTATGAAAGAAAAAACAACAACCTGAGAGATCCCAAGTAACCCACAGGTTAATGAAAAAGTCCAGTTGATCTAACAAGATTGAAATTACCATATATCAAATTTGTGATTGCAGTTAAAGTAGTCTTCATAGCTAAATTTATAGACTTAAATGTATTTATTAAAAATCCAAGAAAGGTGGAAAATAAATAAACTCAGGTTTAAAGCCAGAAAGCAAGGGAGGGGAAAACAAAAAAAAATCCCAAAGAAAGTTGAAAGAAGTAAATTATAAAGATAATGACAGATATTAATTAACTAGAACCAAAGAAAATGAACTAGCTATAAATGTCAAGTAGCTCTCACAGAAACCCAGGATTGAATTAAAAAAAAAAACAAATTTCAGAACAATATATATGGTATATTATTTATGTCCAAATATATTATGATAATATATACTATTTATTGTTACATATTTAATAATAAGTAGAAGAAAGAATGATAGTAGAAGATCATGGTGATGGTTACCTCTGGGGAGAGATAAAAAGAAATGGGACTTAGAAGAGGAAGAAAAAGGCCTTAACTTTATCTATATTGTTATTTTCCTTGAAGCAAATATGGAAAGATATTAACAGCAGGTAAATCTGGGAAGTTGGTTCAGGAGTGTTTATTGAGTTATTTTCCTATAAACTTTTTATACAAATTTTTGTAGAAAAACATATAATTTTAAACAGAAAATATTTCATAACAATAAAAGGAAAGCAATAATATTGAAATCATTTTAAAGAAGTTGTAAAAGAAGAATTAAGAGGCCTTAACTATCTAAGAAATATATTGTGAAGGGCAGTATTAAAATGAGCATGGGAAGAGAGAAATAGATATGGGATGTCATCATTTGCTCTCCTTTATCTCACATCCCACATCCAATAGTATCTGCAAATCCTGCAGTCTCTGCTCTTTTCGTTTCCATAGCATTCATCACTATCTAATGTGCTTGACTTAGCTTGCCAGCCTGCTATGACAAATACAACACAATGGGTTGGCTTAACAACATGGATTCAGAGGTTAGAAGTCCAAAATCATGTGACTCTTGATTTTCTATATGATGTTTTTGACATATAGAAATTTTCATTTTTATGTAGTTAAGCCAAGCATTCTCTTCCTTCATAGTTCTTCTACTGCTTTTAGTTTAGAATTCTTTCCCAAGGAGAGATAACCTATATTTTCTTCCATACTAACTGTATTAATCATGGTTCTCTAGGGAAACAGAATCAATAGGAGATATATATCTGGATATATATTATGTAAATACTATGAGATTTTTTTATAGGAGATACATATCTAGATATATATTATATAAATACTATGAGAATTGGCTCACGTGATTGTGGGGATGGGTAAGTCCAAATTCTGTAGGGTAGGATGCAAGCTGAGAACTCTGATGAAGTTTTCAATGAATTCCCCAGGATAAGCTGACTGGCTGAAATAGAGATGAAAAGTCAGCCTTCTCACTGCTGAAATCATCACTTTTCCTTTCAACTGACTGCGTGAGACTTCTCACATTATTGAAGGTAATCTCCTCAGTTGATTGTAGATGTAATCAGTCATAGATGCAATCATCTTACTGATGGTTTAAGTCCACTAAATATCTTCACAGTAGCAATCAGGCCAGTGTTTGTTTGACCCAACAAATGGACACCATAACCTGGTCAGCTAACACATGAACTAAACCATCACAGTCCACCCTTTGTCAACTTGGGAGCCATATACATCTCTTAAACCATATTTAATTTCTCAACAAAAGCAATAACAGTCATATTTTCACCAAACAATACTCAACTGTTCTGTGTACAGCTGAAAATACACTAACTCTCCCCAGAATATGGTGTAAGTCCTAGGGTAATAGTCACTCCTAAGCTTGATATTCTATAACTTAAATACTTGACATGAAACTAATACAGCTTAAGTCATATAATAAGAGGATAAGATAGGGAAGAAAACAAAGCTGTTGCTTTATTTATATATACAAACTTACTCATAAAAAATCAAGGAAAAATATTTATAACCATTACAGTCCTCATTTGTGTAAGTGGTCACATAGTTGTAGCTCATATTTATAACTACCTTCTTCCACTACCCGGTCTGTATTCCCTTTACTCTCAGCAAGCACCTCAGCTGGCCATGGTTCTTTGTCTAGTTGGGTGACCCAAACCTTCATTCCTGAAGTTTCTGGGCTATTGGCAGTCCTGTATAGATTAGTGTGTTGCAGTTTTCCATTGACTTTAATCACAGGGCATGGCAGTACTAAGAGATGTTCTAGAGGGGATCTCTTGTATTCCTGGAAAACTCCTCTTTACCTTCATTGTGTAGTTGCAGTCCTATTTCCTATTTATAGTCAGGATCAATCACTCCAGCCAGTACAGTAATTCCTATTTTTACCTCTTGATTCAGAGACTTGAGGATCCCAAAGTGGCTGGGTGGCATCTTACCTTTCAGTTCAGTGGAATCATTGTGTCTTCTGGTGGAAGCTCTCCTCCTTTTGGAAATAAGATCTGTAGACCAGGATAGCTTAAGGTTGCAGATGAGAAGCAAATATTTTCCTAGTGGATCACTAAGAGTCATAGTGGATGGTGCTGCTCCCATTTCCACCCCTTGATTCCTGGACCCATGAATTCTGGCTATGGGATAAACAGCGCCACAGAGTGGGTGCCGATTTATGGCATACACAGCATTCTGCCTCAGCCTGAAAGTATTGCCACCCACTTACCACTTTTGAGTCTTCAAAAGGCCATTCCACCATTCTATCATTTCAGGATGGTGGGGAACATGGTAAGACCAGTGAATTCTATGAATATATGCCCATTCTCAAATCTCATTTTCTGTAAAGTAGGTCCTTGATCAGAAGCAATGCTGGGTGGAATACCATGATGGTGGATAAGGTATTCTATAAGTCCACAGATGGTAGTTTTGGCAAAAGCATTGCATGCATGGTAGGCAAACCCATATGAGGCTCATGCGTCTATTCCAATTAGAACTAAACTCTTCCCTTTCTGTTCTGGAAGTGGTCCAATGTAATCAACCTGCCACCAGGTTGCAGGCTAATCACCTTAAGGAATGGTGCTATATCTACTACTGAGTGTTGGTCTTTGGTGCTGGCAGATTGGGCACTCAGCAGTGGCTGTCACCAGGCTGGCCTTTTTGAGTGGAAGTCCATGTTGCTGAGCCCATGCATAATTTCCATCCTTACTTCCATGGCCACTTTGTTCATGAGTCCATGGGGCAATGATAGAAGTGGTTGGGAAAAGAAGCTGACCAGTATTGACAAAATGGGTCCTTATACACTTGATTATTAAAATCTTCCTCTGCTGAAGTCAACTTCTGGTAAGCATTCATGTGGGACACAAATATTTTCATGTTTTTTGTCCACGCAGAAATGTCTATCCACATACTTGTCCCACAGATCTCTTTGTCACCAATTTTCCAATCATGTTTCTTCCAAATCCCCGACCCTCCAGCCAAATCATTGGCAGTAGCCCATGAATCAGTATTCAAATTCACCTCCAACCATTTCTCCTTCCAAGCAAAATTAAGAACAGGGTACACTGCCTGAAGTTCTGCCCACTGGGAGTATTTCCCTTCACCACCATCCTTCAGGGATGTCCCAGAAAGGGGCTAGGTGCTGCTATGTATGCTCGATGTTATGGCTTGGTGGGCCAAACAATGCTCAGTTCATGATGGACAGTTCAGGTGTCATGATAAGTTAGCAGCCCATCATTAAGCCTTTGTTCTCTATCAAGGCCCAGTAGCAGGCCAGAAATTGTTTCTCAAAAAGACAGTAGTTATCTGCAGAGGATGGCAGGGCTTTGCCTCCAAATCCTAAAGGTCTGTGCTGTGACTCTCCTACTGGGGCCTGCCACAGGCTCCAGATAGCATCTTCATTTACCAATGACACTTTCAACACTATTGGGTCTGCTGGCTCATATGGCCCAAGTGGCGGGAGAGCTTGCACAGCAGCCTGAATCTGTTGCAGAACCTCCTCTTCTTCCAGTCCTCACTCAAAACTAGCAGCTTTTCGGGTCACTTGGTAAGTGGGCCAGAGTAGCACACCCAAGTGTGGAATATGTTGTCTACAAAGTCCAAAGAGACCAATGAGGCATTGTGCCTCTTTTTTGGTTATAGGAGGGGCCAGATGCAACAGCCTATCCTTCACTTTAGAAGAGATATTTTGACATGCCCCATACCACTGGACACCTAGAAAGTTCACTGAGGTAGAAAGGCCCTGAATTTTTGTTGGATTTATCTTACCTCTCTGACACAAAATTCCTTACCAATATGTCTATAGTAGTTTCTACTTCTTGCTCACCATGTCCAATCAACCTGGTATTATTAATATGGACAGTGAGATGTCTTGTGGAAAGGAGAGACAATCAAGATCCCTGAGGACTAAATTATGATATGGGGCTGAAGAGTTGCTATGTACCTGAGGTAGGACATTGAAGATGTACTGATAGACTTGTTACCTGAAGGCAAACTATTTCTGGTGGTCTTTACTAATAGAAATTGAGAAAAAAGCATTTGCTGGATCAATAGCTGTATACCTGGCTCCAGGGGATGTGTTGATTTGCTCAATCAGGATTACCACATCTGAAACAGCAGCTGCCATCCTCCAAGTTCCATCTGTTTTCTGCACAGGCCAAATAGGAGAGTTGAATGGTGATGTTGTAGGAATCACCACTCCTGTATCCTTCAAGTCCTTGATGGCGGCACTGATCTTTACAATCCTTCCAGTAATATGGTATTGCTTCTGATTTACTGTTTTGCTAGGTATAGGCAGTTCTAATTGCTTCCACTTGACCTTTCTTACTACAATTTCCCTCAATGCCCAGGTCAGGGAACCAATGTGGGCAGACTGCCAGTTACTGAGTGTATTAGTCAGCTAAAGGGGTTCTGATGCAAAACACCAGAAGTCTGTTGGCTTTTATAAAGGGTATTTATTGGGGTGTAGAAGCTTACAGTTACTAGGCCATAGAGCATAAGTTACTACCTTCACCAAAGTCTGTTGCCACATGTTGGAGAAAGATGTCTGCTGATGTCTGCAAGGGTTTGTGCTCTCTCTTCCTCTCTTGGCTCCGTGGTTGCAGCTTCTTCCAATATTAGCTGTAGGCTGGGATAAGTCTCATCTCTCTTCTGGGGCTCATTCCCCTCCAGGCTCAGTTGCTCTGGTCTCTCTACAAGTTCAGCTGTAGGCTATCAGCTACAAATGGCTTGTCTCTCTTCCCAGGGCCTCTGCTGTGTCTAACATATCTGCTTCTCTGTGTGTTTACTTCCCAGGGCTCCAGATCAAAACTCCAACTAACTCCTGTGCCTTGTCATTTTCTCTGTGAGTCCCCGTCACCTTGGTGGGCATGGACTCAATGTTCTGATGTGACCCAATCAAAGACTTAATTATTATTTAATCAAGTAAAAGTTAAACCTCTGAATCCAATTCAATCTAATATGCCAGAGGGACAGACTAGTTCACAAACATAACCCAATATCTATTTTGGAATTCATAAATAATATCAAACTACTATGTCTATTCCAATTATGTATTACACAACTGGGGGAATAACCACAGAATGGGTCCAGGGACCAACTGGATCCACTGTGAGATGGACCTGTGCTAAGACTCCATTGATGACCTGACCTCCATAAGCCCCTACTCTGACTGGTGGACCACAGTGATATTTTGAGTCTCCTGGAAATAATATCACTTCCAAGTTGGTGTCTAATAATCCCTGAAATGTCTGATTATTTCATTTTCCCCAATTCAAAGTTACCCTGATTAAAAGGCCCTAGGTCCCTTTAAAGAAGGGTGGGAGGATGATTAACAGTGTAAATTTTTAGCAGTTTCACAGGGTCCTTCCCCAAGGGAACTGGGCCTTTCCTTCATTTAATGGGCTCTGTCTCTGTAAACTGTCTTAAGTCTGGGAGTTGATTAAAGGGCCAAGTCTCATTGTTTTTGTAATTCAAGTTAGATTTTTTTCACATGACCTAGAAATCCTCTGCTTATACAAATAAAGTAAGAATTCAGTACATTGCCCATCTTTTATTTTTAGGTACCCTATGACATACTAGCCGATGCCATAGGTCTTTGTGAGTCAAACTGTTTTGATTACTGCTTTGAGTCTGCTGTCCATGTGGTAACCATGCCCACCTTGTCTTTGCTGATTAAGTGCTGCCCCTTGACTTCTGCCAACCCAGGATCCAATCATCCCCATACTGTGTTTAAGGCTCCAGTTCAGTGACAGCAGTTCCTACACAACATCTGACCTACAAAGAGCAACCATAGAGCTCTTCAGGGATGATGGAGTTAGGCTCACAAATTTATTCCTCATAGTCCCTGTGAAAGTTGAGTCCTCTGAACATTCCTGAAGTGGGTGAGCAGGTAGGTCTTACATGATAAATCCACTTTAATATTCCAATCTCTCTAAGCCTACTTAACAATCACACTAAAATTTTGATTTTTTAATTAGCAATTTAATTAATCTCAATTGAAATTTTGTCTACTAACTCACATTTATTTGCAGAAAGTGTTTAAAAATTCCCCACTGGTTTGTGTTGCCTCTTTTCCCACATGGTAAGGCTGCAGTTATTGTACAACATACTTCCCGACCATTGTTCTTTGCTAGTGATTTCTTTGTCTATTTCTGTCAGTATCACACTAACTTAACTGTTACTATGATTTTATACTATGTTTTTTTAAACAAAATTCACATTTTTATTTAGATTGAAATAAACTGTACAAAACTGATTTTCTTCACCAAAAATAACAGGAATATTTTTTGTATTATTCCTAGATAAACCACAAAACACTTATTTTTGTAGGCTTTCCAGGTTTTGCTTATAAATCAAGATGAGACAGTAGATATAGTCATGGAAATAAACAGAAGAAAAGAGACAAATCATTTTTCAGTATCCATGGCCTCTTGATTCTATCTTGGCCATGAAACAGAAATGTTCAACACATACCTGCTAAAAAGCTTATGAAGGTATAGGCTCAAAAAAAGGAATGTAAACAGCAACAACCAGATGTGGAAAAAGGCATTCAAAATTTAACTGTAACTTGCTCCTTTAGGTTCTTGTTAAAAAGAAAATCTACACTGAAATCCTTGTTTGACAAACTTCAGTTTCTCTCATTCTCTGGTAATTCCCTTAACTGTCCAATACAAATTTTTAACAATATACTTAAAACTCCTACTTTCAGTCTTGAGCCTCACTGTAACATTTTACAAAATGTATTCCTTTCCTTCCACACCTCCTCAAAATTTATTTCTTCAAAGTACTGATAACTGGATTTATAACCTGATGATTGGAGCCACAGTGCTGTTAAATGTTATGTTTAAAAGGACTTAACTGGGGGCATGGATGTGGCTCAAATGGTTGGGCATCCATCTCCCAGATGGAAGGACTTGAGTTTGATCCCCAGGACCTTCTGGTAAAATAAAGAAAAAATATAGAAGGTGTGTGGACTGCCAGGCCCTGCCTTCATGCCCCACACACAGGTGTGCCATCAGGCCCTGTGAGAGTGACACAGGGGAGAGCCAAGACAAAACATGCCAAAAAACCAGGAACTAAGGCAGAACGCCTCTCTCCCACATCGGAGGTTCCCAGGATTGAATCCCAGTGAAGACAGGAGGAGAAGGATGAGAAGAGAGGGCAGGAAATGGACACAGAGAATTGCCCAGTGAATGGACACAAAAACAGAAGAAACGGGGGCGGGGGGGGAAGGCAGGGAGGTTTAAAAAATGGATAAAGGGGCCGGCTGTAGCCCAGTGGGTAGGGTGCCGGTTTACCACATGGGAGGCCCTGGGTTCAGTCCCTGGGGCCTCCTCGAATGGGCAGACTGCCTTGAGAAGGCAAGCCAACGTGGGCGGGGCATGCTGCCACGGGTGGGGCACGCTGCCACAGGCAAAGGCAAGCCCCTGCGGGCAAAAAGGCAAGCCCCCATGGGAAAAGGCAAGCCCCCGCAAGCAAGGGCGAGCCCCCGGGAGCAGGTGGGGTGGGCCGCCGTGCAGGTGAGCTGACTCGGTAGGTCGCCCCAGCAGGGGGAGACAAGCAGACACAGAGGAACGCAGAGAAAAATGAACAAAGCAAGAACAAGCAGAAGCGTGGGGGGGGGGGGATGTATAATAAATTTAAGAAAATCTAAAAAAAAAAATCATCTTTAAAAAAAAGGATAAAAAGTAAATAAATAAATCTTTAAAAAAAAAAAAAGAGGACTTATCTGAAATAATTCCAGAGTGCCGCTAACAGAGATCACACAGAAATGAAATGTGGCACTTTCAGTGGTATCTTCTGGAAGAAGAGATGGGCTTTCAAAGCATGAGAGTTCAAACAAGGGCCCTTTAAATAGGTAGATTATTAATGACTAATGTAGTCAATGGGAGACCTAAAGATATTCAGTGAGTAAATAGCCTATATACACCTTCCGGTTTTTCCTCCAAATAGAATAGAAAACCTGTTTTAAAAGTCTCTTATTTTCAAGGGTTTCTGAATTGTTTGTTGGAAGCTCTGACTTAGCTGTATAGAGTTTGATATATGTGCCCAACATTAAGTCTAGATCATATTTTATATCAAAATTTATATTAAGCAAAGCCAACTTATTTGAACTTTGGTCTGCCAAAGTGTTCCTCAAGTATGCTTTGAGGGGCCGGCTCGATAGCCCAGTGGATAGGGCGTCGGCATACCACATGGGAGGCCCCGGGTTCGATTCCCGGGGACCTCTCCTAGCGGGCAGACCGCCTTGAGAATGGCAAGCCGCCATGGGCGGGCCGGAGCCACTGTGGGCAGGGCAAGAAGCTGCCACGGACATGGCAAGAGCCGCCACGGGCAGGGCAGGTCA
>PVKH010044063.1:0-10637 GCA_004027955.1 Chaetophractus vellerosus | reverse complement strand
GGTACCCCCTAAAACAAATAAATAAAAATAAAAATATCTGAAATTTCTAAGAAACCTAAAGACATTTCTAATCATTCTGTAATCTATAGAAAAAGGTCAATAAAATGC
This sequence comes from Chaetophractus vellerosus, assembly GCA_004027955.1. Lineage (NCBI taxonomy): Eukaryota > Metazoa > Chordata > Mammalia > Cingulata > Chlamyphoridae > Chaetophractus > Chaetophractus vellerosus. The sequence continues at coordinate 10,529 of PVKH010044063.1, read as the reverse complement.
AATAGTGGAGTGAGTAGGAGTTTTACATTTACTTCAGAAACAGACATGACCTCAGTGAGATGAGTGTAAGAAGAAGGGCATGCAGTGGGAAGAAAAGAAAGAAGACAGATAAAACAAGAGTAAGCAAAGCTAGTGGAACTCTTTTCTTAGCATTCAAATGCAACAGCGGGAACCCAGGTTCAAAACAAAGGCTGAAAATGTTCTAGTTAACTCATCAGTAGTAAAATTTATGCTAAGAGTTTTGACTATTATGTTTGTTTGTTTTTCTGTTTTTGTTTTACTGGGAGGTGCCAGGGACTGAACCCAGGTCCCTCCATATGGGAGACAGACGCCCAACAATTTGAGCCACATCGCCCCCTATTTTTGACTATTATGCACTGTTATAACAGCTTGCCATTTAAATGGATGAAATGCTATATAACAGAAATATGCTTATTAAACAAAGCCCCATCCCAATTAGTAAAGTTTCAAACTGTAGAAGTATAATAGGCAGATGTGTTACAGTTTGGGTGGTGATGGCACCTAACCCCTCCACCAGGAGATTGTCGCAGTGGGCCAAACTTGCTCCTGGTAACCATGTGCTACTGAAAGAATGTGATCAAAACTGTGGAGATGTCAGAGCAGATGCAACAGGATTCAGTGGAGTGAACTACTCAGGCACTGAAGAAATATAACGTAGAGAAGGATACTGCAGCCCATAACAAGGAGTTTGATAAGAAGCATAGCCCCACTTGGTAATACATAATGCAAAGGAACTTGGGTAGCTCGTTGACGCATGAAACCAAGCACTTCCTCTACCTCTACCTGGGCAAAGTGGCCATTTTTCCATTGAATCCATTGAATTATGCCACATGACCAGTGACATATCTAAAAACAAGGATTGCAGACTAATCTCCAAATACCAGAAACTGAAATCCTCAGCCTTGCTAAGGGAACACCATGATCTCTGAACTTTTATTATGTTATTTTGTACAGCCATTCTATGTACTAGCTTGTTGTGATTATGAAACTATTAGCAAAAATAAAAAATCACGGAGCGGGTGTAGCTCAATGGTTGAGCATGCGCTTCACATGTACAAGGTCCCAGGTTCACTCCCTGGTACCTCCAAAAGCAAACAAATAAATAATAAACAGAATTCTTTATCCTTGTTGGCCAAAATAAATATTCCTATGTTTATTTATATGACAAACTGTGGGTCTATGGCAGCAATAAATACAAGTTACACTAAATATTTCACAATATTTTGCTTATATCACTATACATACCAAACACTATTTAATATAACATTTGGATTATATTTATTAAGAATCCTACAACAAAGCTATACATTCAAAGGGCTATTAACAACCTATAAAATCCCTCTTTTAATAGCAGAATAAACAAACTTACAAAAATCTCAAGGTGACTTTATAGAATATATCAACAAATCACACACATTTTATGTTTGAGTACATTAACACAATACATGACAATTTTCCTTTTTTATTATGCCTTTTAAGAGTTCAAACAATTTCAACACCATTTCTACATTTGGATATAACAGTGCTGACAAATCTCATTATTGTCAAATTCCAATTCTGAATTTCTTCAGTATATAATTTCCCAAAAATACAAAGAGTTTGGTTACCAAGCTATGTGCTTTCTACATAAATCTTACCTCAATCCATGAGCTACTCAGCATACTATGAAAATATTCTAAAAGAAATAAAAAAAAGTTCAACTCAATAAAACTAGTGAAACAACATTAAGAAAATAAATTAGAAACTAACAAAAAGTACACCTACCAAGTCTGGCACAAAGAACACATTTATGACAAGGAAATTCCTTTCCATCCACTGATTTCATGGTAACATCACACAGAAATGAACTGTAAGAAAAATGTTTAATTGAAGCAGATGCAATTTCTTTACATAGTAAGCAAATAAATGAGAAAATTTGTGATAAAATTTGGCTTAAATTCTGATTTTTCTCTTAAAGGTGGCATAAAACAAACTACTTGCAGGTAAAATATTTTATCTCCTTCCACTTCAGGATAGAAAATAAGCACCTTAAAATAAAGACAATATTTGAAACATAAAAGTTAAGAGTTTCTTCTAATTTTCATTTTTTATTCTAGGGCAGGTGTTAATATAACAGTAAGTGACGATGTTCAAAGTTCTTTAATTCAATTATAAACTATTCTGTGTCAGACAGTCTACACACCTCCAGTTTCTTTCTCCAAAGCTTAGCACCTACAAAGAAAGCTTAAATACCTAAAAACAAAAACTTAAAAAAAAATAATATATAGTATAGTTATTAAAAATTTTATACTATATTTACACAAATAAATATGTTGCTAAAAAATAATTTTGATAATGATGATACATAATTTGTTATTTTGGGGTAAATCATTTTCTACTTAGACCAAGATACAAAATTCAGGCAAAAAAATAAATAAAAGATTTCTCTCTTCATTAGAAACTAATGAGAAAGAATGAATGCCTTCCATGTCTTACAGAGCAGTTAATTTTTTATCTATTTACTTCAACAGCTGCCCAACATTTCCAGAAATGAAGATGACTAGAAAAGGAAAGAGGGTATTGGCCTACAATATTTTGCATGATATATGGGTAAGAAAAGCTCTATTTCCACATGTAGGTGTTAAACTCTGAAGATGCAAAGTTTTATCTTCATTTCTTAACTTACCATTTTTTTTGGTTTAGCTTTGGTTTATTACCAGTTTTCTTGAGAATAACATTAATTTTTTCATTTTCAAACCTGACTCCATCTAACCTATCAAAAATAGATAAAAAGTTAAATATTCATAGATATTATTATTCCTCTACCAAAACAAAAATCCAAATTTATATCTGACCCTAATTATATAATTCATATCCCCTAGAAAATTATCTCAATTAATCCCCCACTCCATGATAAAGAAATGTCATGCCCTCTGCTTCAATTTTACTTAGAATTCAAAATATATTAAATATCATTATTATGACCCCCTGGAAAAAAAAAATCAAAACCATGGCATGGCATGAAGTTTTTTATTATTTTTAGATAGAAATCATAAAACATAATATTGCTCCCACCCCACAACTAAGGTGATACCACCACAAGAAAAATAAATATCTTTAAAAAGAGAGAGAATTCGAAAGAATTTGATTTCTATGACAGATACTGTTAGGCATTTTACACATGCTATCTGACTAAACTACACAAAAGATAGGAGGTCAATATTATCCATCCTATTTTATAAATTGGGAAACTGAGGTTCAAAGAAAGTAAGAAACTTGCCCCAGCTAGTAATAGAGCTAAGAGGCATATATAGGTCTTCCGAATTCCAAAGACAGTATTCTCTCCAGCACGCTACACTTCCTGTCACTACTGTTCCTTGCTACACACACACCATAGAGTTCAAATCCACTAACAGCCTTCCTGACCTTTAATGTTTTAAACAGGTGAGTCCTACAGAGATAGTTCTACAAGAAAATTAGAGGAAGAACCTATCCTTCTTAAGCACCCAAAGAAAGGAGTGAAGAGAAAAGAAAGAAAAGAAAAAGGGGGCAAAAAAGGAAAAGGTAAAAGGAAAAAAAAAGAATTTCTAAAAGGACATAATAAGGCACAACAACAAATATTAAGGAAAGGGCATACCTACTACTCAAATTAACGAAGCCAAATTTCTTTGCAACATTTTGCAACATTCTTATGGGATCATCTTCTCCATTATTTTTTCCTTTTTTGGATTTAGATTTGCTTTTCTGCCTTTCACTAATTGTAGGTACTTGATTACTTTTATAAACTTCAAATGCTGACTTCTGATTATTATCTTCATGGCAGTTCATTTTATTCAAATGAGAATTTGCAGTGCCCTGACATTCTTCTGGTTTTTTGTTTAAATTTATTCTTGGTTTGTAGCCATCAGTTAAAAAATCACAAGTGTCTGTATATATAAATTGTAAAAGGTATTCAAACAAGTCAGGATGAACCTTCTCTACCACAAAGAGATGGCACCCTGCAGAGTCTTCATCTTTCCGGTAAATATCTGTAAAGTCTAAAGTGGTACCATCTGAAAGAAACAATTTCTGAAAAAAGACAGAACGTGCTGCCAAAATATATTTATGTGCAGGGAAGATTCTATTCCCAACTTGAAATGTCACATCATGGATGTTGTCCATTTCATCCGTTTCCTTCAACAGTTTGCCAAACTCTTCAAAAAAGGATGATGAAGACACAGCTGGAATTTCATAAAGACTGGAAACAAAACAAAAATCACTTTTACTTTCAAAAAAAAAAAGAAAGAAAACAAAAGCATACCCAGCCAAGTGTCCTTTTTAAATGCAAACTCTTTTTATTAAATTTAGAAAATTTTAAACTAGGCATTTCCTAAAATATAAGATATAGCGTGAAGTCTTAGATACTATACATATCACCTTTAATTTTCTTATTCCCTTTATATTTTTTTCTCTTCAGTTAGAATGACAAAAATTAAGTTTTCCAATGAAAGCAATATTCTCTTTCTACAAGGAAATTCTTAGAACAATATAAATCAAAATGACTGTTCCATAGAAAATTAAGTGACTAAAAGTATAACTAAAAACATTTTTAAAAGAGTAGAGAATACAGTTCTCATCCCTTTCCTCTTTATATCTTTTATATTACAAGTGAATAAAAATAAATATACAGAGAACAGAGAAGACTTAAGATTCCAAATCCCAGAGAAGATCAATAATGCAAGAAAGTAAAGTTAAACACATACAGAGACATATCATCAGGTTGTAACCTAGTTCTTTCATTACTGTAGGGGTGCAATCACACCTTCCCAATCTACATCTCACCTTGTAGATAAAGGGACAGAGAGGTTTCCCAGGAGATCAGACTTTCAGTGTGAAAACTGGGACAGTCCTAGGCTAACCGGGGTAGATGATCACCCTACTTCTAGGACATCTTTTTTCTTCAACAGTACCCTTATATTTATTTTAAACTGTTATCTCTCTAACTAATGTGACTTAGGGGATTTGCACTGGGATTCACACTGCCCTTCAGATGGCTCCACACCACCTTCCTCTTTTTCCATAGTTTTCTAAACTACGTAAGAAATATTTATGATAAATTTTTCAGAACCCAAGAATCTAACCATAAAGTACTAAAGACATTGTGTGTGTATTTGCATGTATATCTTCCACTATTTTCAGTAAATACTCCTTACAAAATGAAAGAAAAAAACTCATCATTCCCAATATAACAAATTCCACGTTTGAGTTATCCTGGTAATATAATTATATGCCTAGCAAACTTTGTTTAAGTTTGAGCCAGGGGCTACGGAAAATAGGAGAAAACTCAAGTGACTGTTTCTTCTAACAATGAAAAATGAAATTTAATATATACAAGTATACCTTGTTTTAGGATCTGACTGTAGAATTGCAAAGTTGGATCCACTTGGATCTGTGCTGACACTAACAGCTCTATGGGCAAAAGTAAGTTTCTCAAGTCGAATTCTTTCATATATGCTATTCATTTCAGAGACACAAGACACATCTGATGAGGAATTTTGAAGGTTTGATAAAATATCTGCTAAAAAGAAAAAATGAACATCCATTAATCAAAGCTTTATTGATACTATGAAAATGATTTAGTAGGAGTAAATGGAATAGAAAAACAATTGGGAGAATACAGAAATTTCTTTATTTCTTTAATATGTATTAAGTCCACTGACAAACTAAATATCCTTTTTGTCTTCAACCACGTTTTGCACCCTATATACCAGCCGTCTTATGTTGAGGAATTTTGGGTGGGTCAATAAGCAACTATTAATTATTTTAACCCTTTCAACATTCTCCATATTACCAACAAAGTTATCTTTCTAAAAACCAAAGCTAGTGTCATGCTAGCCTTTAATATTCTCAAATTGCATTAAAAACATATAAACCATAAACTGTTTGCTTATCTACTTGCTCCCTCCCTTCTTCACACCTTTTCTTCCATTCATACAGCAAATATCTGAGTGAAGTAACTGTGTTACAGCGATACAATGATCATCAGTGTATCCTGAGCGACACAGTAGCAAACAAAATGGGCATGTCCCTATCCTCACAGAGTGCACAATCTAGCAGAGAAGACAGACATTATATGTCATTACAAAACAGATCAAGCTATGAAAGAAAAAACAGAGTGCTTCCATGCAGACATGAAACTTGCATGTAAAGAAATGATTCTGGCTGCGCTGTGGAGACTGTTTAAGGCAGATAAGAATAGAGATAAGGACACCATTTAGGAAGCTACTTCAAGAGATCAAGAAAAAGAACAAAACATGATATAGACTGCGGTTGTAGCAATGAAGCAGGTAAAAAGTAGAGAGATTTTAGAAATATTTGACACAACGGTGACAAAACTTGATGACTTATTGAATATAGAGAGTGAAGGAATATGGCATGCCAAAGATAATCATTTACTTAGAATGAAAATAATGAAAAGTAGATGTGGGGTTATGAGATCAAGATTTCAGTTTTAGACCACCAAATACGACTAAGACATTTCTAAAAACTTCTAGTATTTAGAGATCAGATCCAACCTGTATTCTTCCTACTCTCTCAAATTCACTCCATGTCATCTTTAGGGGGCATTACTAATCTTTCCCAACACTCAGTTATTCCTATCACAATGTTCTTGTTTGCCCATATCAGCATTTGTCTCAGTGAACTGTAAATATAAATTTATATACATGTCTTCTGCCCCTACAAGTTTATGAGTGCCTGAGAATAGGAGTCACAGCTTATATATTTCTGTAGCATTGAAACCTATCCCTGTATCCAGTACAAAGTAACCTTAAGTGTTTATGAATTTGAATAATCTGTAAAGAAATATAAGAGGCAATCCAAATCAATTATCCAAAAATCATTCTATTGTTGCTTTATGAGTTTTCAGGAAAATGTTTATAATTATCTAACAGTAATTATGAATGTTCTTTATATTTTTTAGCATATACTAACTGATTGATTCATTCAACATATTAAATGAGGGACTACTTTGTGCCAAAAATTATTCCAAATGCTGAGGATATAGTGGAATATTACAACCCTTGCCATGACGGAACTTAAAATCTAGTAGGATATAGGCAATAAACAAATAAATCACAGAGACACATATATAATTACAAGTAAAAATAAATTTCATGATGAAAATAGAAAGAGAATATGAAAAGTAAAACAGGGTTGAGATTGACAGGTCAATGAAAATATCTCTGATGAAGTGTACGTTAAGCTGAAACGTAAAAAATGAGGGAAAGCCCTGGATTTAATCAGAGCTCTACATGTTTGAGAAACTGAAGAAGGCCACTGTGACTGTAGGCCAATAGTGACTGGAGAGAGGGAGGGAAGTCAAGATTAATTCAGAGACAGAAAAGAGCCAGAGTGGGGGGGGAGCCTTGTAGGCCATGTTTAGAAAATGAAGTCATTAAGCTGTTAAACATGGAAGTCCTAGGATCAGATCTTAAAAGCATACTCTGATAACTGGTTGAGAATGAATTAAAAAGGACAAGAGCAGAAATAAAAGCCAGGTTTTTGCAGTAGTCCATGTGGCATGGGCCAGGGTGAGGAAAACAGGGGGGCGGGGGTGTGGAGTAAAGAAAAAGTTATCCTGGAAGTCTAAGTTTAAAAAAGAATGCAGTGGAGCAGGTATAGTTCAGTGGATGAGCATGCACTTCACATGTACAAGGTCTCAGGTTTAAAAAAAAAAAAAAGTGCAAATAATCCACAGGTTTATTAATTTAAAATCAAATAATAAAAAATAAACTATGAAACTATGGTATGATTAACTTCTATTTTCAATGACAGCTAAAGTTATCTTTTATTTTTATCAAGGAATAAAATGAACTTGTCTCTAATTATTCAACAATTGTTTAATAAAACTATTTGTACTTTTTAAAATTCTCAATGAACATAAAATTTCCATTTTTCTTTTGAGTTTCCTATAAGTCATGGGATGTACATCTTTAAACTTTAATTTTATATACATGAAATATGTACTAAACAAAACAATAGTATAAGCCACTCAATTCTCAATTTGGGGAGAAAGAAAAGATAGGGAGCTGGAAGATGGTTCAAAATCATGTGGAATTTTTTTTTTTTTTTTTTTTTTTTGTAAAACCACACACTTCCCTGCCCTGGTTAGTAATTAGCTATCATGAGTTATTATAACTGATGGGAATGTACTATGACCTAATGGTACACTGAAACAGACAAAAAGTGAAACTCCAGATGTTAAGTAAATCAAATTCCCTCTATATAGATGCACACACACCAAAACCAAAAGAAGAGATGTAAAAATAAAACCTAATACTTGTAAATTAAACCTAATACTTGCCAATGTAAAAGCTCACTGAAACTTTACTTCTAAACACCATCCATAATGAAGGTTATGAACTGACCTTTCTTTTCAGAACTTTTTCTTTTTTCTTCAAACCATTTCCCTCTAAATCCTTCCCCATCTTGAGTGACAAACAGAATTTCATTTCTATTTAAAGCAATATCAGAAATGAAGACTTGGCGTGGATAGGCCCATCGACATTGCTTTAGAGAGCTGCTGACTGATCTCCAGCAAAATACCTAAAATGAAACCAAATTGCATTGGCATAAAAAATATATCCTCTGAACAACTAAACACTGAAATCAAGAGACAGTATCTTCTAAATAAAACCCCTAACCAGTATAATTTCAATGCTCACTCCTACACAGAAAAAGATATTACAAAATTCAAATGGTTTTAAAGCACTGTGTCTTTTAGAAAAGTACAATAAGCAAATACGAAGCATTAAGTTATTTTAAAAACCAACCATCTCTCATAAAAACAAGTAATTTTAATTAGTACTTGTTTGGGGCAAATAAATATGCTCCAATGCTAAAGAAAAGCAAAAATCCTAAAGCTAAAACATAGATCTCAAACTCTGTTGTACTGCCACCTATTTAGAGAAAGGTAAATCATCCTATGAAAATCCAAACTTTACTCTTGAAAAAATAAATAAAATAATAAAGTAAAAAAATAAAATACATAAAATAAAATAAAGGAGATCTATGCATAACTCATTAAACAACTAAAATAAAATCTCAGACATAAAAAAGCACCATAGAATTAAATGGTTTCCAACATCTTACTGTTTCTTAGAAATGACTTAGGGGAAACTGTTAAGGGGAAGAGAGGGTGATAATAGGGTGCTGGACTTTCTAATCCAGCTTTACCCAAAGCAGATTTTATTTGAAAAATTAATACTAATGATTTTTAAAAGTTTAATACTCTCATAATCAAGGTAAGAAAACTAAAGCACAGAATGGTATTTGCCAAGGTCACCCAGCAGTTATGTATACAAGAAAAGACTCTAATGATTATTTCCTCCAGAGTCTCGTTTTAATAATGAGACTCCGGTTTTGTGGAAAGCAAATGTCCATAATGTAAGCCATATGCTTTTTTTTTTTTTTTCTTTTTTTTCTTCAGGTACCAGGAGCCAGGGATTGAATCCAGGACCGCGTATGCAGGAAGCTGGTGCTCAACCACTGAGCTACATCAGCTCCTCTGAGTTGGTTTTTTCATTTGTTTGCTTGTTGTTTGTTTTTAGGAGGCATGGGAGACCAAACCCGGGACCTCCCATGTGGGAAGCAGGTGCTCAACCACTTGAGCCACATCCACTCCCCTATATGCATATTAATAGAAGTGAAAATACATTCCAAAGCCAAATATAAGTTTTTTATACTCTTTAATGGATTCTCATTCCTTTTTTCCTTCCATTAGTACTAATTAGAACTCTGATGTTTAAATGTAGTTCACACTATTAAATTTATCAACAGATTTATGCCTATAATGTTCCAGTAGGTGGAACTTTTTGATTATTTCTTCAATTTCTAAAATGCCAACATTTTATAAACCTATTCCTAATATATCTTATTTAATAGGTAAAAAGCAGAAAGCCATCTATGCTTTTCTAGCCACAGTGAATAATTTTTCTAGAGTTACTAATGTACAATATTTCTTATTAATCTTAGAGAAATTTACAGATATGTTTGAATGAGGAGCTAAACTTAGAACCCTATTTAAAAGAATTTCTAGATCACTACTAAATGATCTAGAAAAATGCTATATTTTATATAGCAGTTACCAGTTATTAAAATCTAAAGTGAATGTGTGTATTAATGAGCAGAGCTCTCTTTTTGGGTAAAGGCATTTGGGAGGGAAATATATAACTATAATGATAGTTATAATCTCTGGATTCACTATGTGTACATTTGTACAAAACTAATTCTGGGGGAATTTTTTCAATTATGAATTGAATGTGTACTCATCTACATAGCCTTTACTTTAAAAAAAAAAAAGTAGTTTAATGGCATATCTTCTATCTATACAATTCTGTATTATTTATCAGTACTTGTACGTATCAAATAATCAAAATCCCTTTCTATTAGCATTTTAAGCACAATAAATGAAAATTTAAATTACAATTTAACAAAACAATATTTTGTTAAATTAGTTGAACATCATTCTTTTTTTCAAATACCAGCTC